>WNWK01008035.1:62500-88090 GCA_009830355.1 Cherax destructor | reverse complement strand
TTGTGAATGGCTGTGTAACCTGGGGTGGCATAGACACCTGTAGTATCAGGCTTTAGCCGGGTCTCAGTGAGTGTGATGATTGACATATTGGTCTGTGGGTTGGAGTAGTGCTGTGAGGTCATCATAATGTTTGCTCAAAGATCAACATTGTAATTGAAGATAGTTAAGTTATTTTTGGCTCTGAGTAATGTCTTTGCTTGATCTGCTTTTAATAGTTACAGTTGCTGTTGGAGTCATGTAAGTCTTTTTAATAATACGTTGATATCAGGATCAATGCCTGTAATCATAGGATTTAGTGTGATTCTATAACTAGACTTGAAAACAATGGATTATGCTAAACTTAATGATATGGTATTAGTTTAAAAGTCTTACTTGCTTGGTTAATACAATTATGTGCAAGTGTTTACAGGAATTTTTTTACAGTGATATGGGATATTTGAATAATTTTAAATTGATATACTAATTTAACTGTCTTGAAGGGTTAAAAGAAAACTTCAATGACTAGTAAAAAATTGGATAGGGAAAAAAAATTTTTTGATTCAATATTGCACTGGTTGAAACTTTTATTTTAAGAAAGGCAATAAGGGGGTCAATGAATGTAAAGAGCTATTGAACTAATAGTAAAAACAGTTTTGACTAATATTAAAAGTATTTTTTGATCAAATTTTAATTAAAAAAAAAGTGACTGAAATTTTGCTCTTTTTTTTTACTATGCTAATAATTTAGTACTAGCTACACATACATGGGTTATTCCTACATGGTTTTTTCTCATTATGTATTTGTTATTTTTTAAATGTTTTCATCCAGGTTTAAGACATGCAGAGTATTTAATACTTATTGTCTTGCAGGTAACCCCACAAATAGATCAGCTAATCCTTATTGATCGGTCAGTTGATCTAATCACACCATTTAACAAACTAACATATGATGGCCTCATAGACCAGTTTTATGGCACATTAATGGTAAGTTTTTGTCTATTATTCTTTAAAATGTTGTAACCCCACACAAATAACCTGAACATAAGAGAATAAAATGTGGGGTATTGTGTTCTGGTCACGGTATTGTACCTTTTATATTCTTTGTCCTAATCATAATCATTATGCAGGAGGAAGGGATACTGTACTAGTATTCCTATATTTAAAATTTTAACATAAAAGTAAGTACATTTACTTTAACTTTCAGATTAAGTGATATACTGAAAACTGAAAACATAAGATTGTTGAAGTCTCTAATTGTAAACAAAAATAAACATATTTGTCTTATTAACTGATGTCATTATATTATGTTTTGGAAGTAGTAACTACGGATAACTACATTGTAATTTAATTTGAAATGGGAGATGAATGTCGCAATTTTAAAAATAATTTTAGGTACTGTGAAGTTGCAGGCAGAAGTTTGCACAGACTAGAAGACACTAATACATCTGATGACTCATTTATGGAAACTAAAACAGTGCAACTGTTCTCGTCAGAAGTACTTTATGCAGAGATCAGGATTGCAACTTCTCAGCAGTTGGACCACGCCTGTCCCGCCATGCTAAGTCTGTAGTGGCTCAGTATGAGGAACGTCATGCTGCAAAAACTGTGGGAGAGTTAAAACAGTTTGTTCAGAAGATTCCTCAGATGGAGGTGTACAAGCAGTCAGTAGCCACACGTGAGATTGAGCACATGATTTACTACTACTACCTGTAATTGTTTACGTGATGATAGGATTGCTGGTGTCTTTTTTTCTGTCTCATAAACATGCAAGATTTCAGGTATGTCTTGCTACTTACTACACTTAGGTCACACTACTCATGCATGTACGTACAAGCATATATATACACACTCCTTTGGGTTTTCTTCTATTTTCTTACTAGTTCTTGTTTTTATTTCCTCTTATCTCCATGGGGAAGTGGAACAAAATTCTTCCTCCGTAAGCCATGCATGTCGTAAGAGGCGACTAATGGTGGGAGCAAGGGGCTAGTAACCCCTTCTCCTGTATATATTACTAAATGTAAAAGGAGAAACTTTTTTTTTGGGCCACCACTTCGGTGGGAACGCCAACGTGTTGAAAGAAGAAATTAGAAAGTCACTATACAGTGGACCCTCGGTTTTCGTTGAAAATTCTTTCCAGAATGCTGCTTGAGTGCCGTTACTCAAACGAATTTATTCTCATAAGGATAAATGTAAATTAGATTAGTCATTTCAGACCCCCAAAAATACACTTACAAAAGCACTTACGAAAATACACTTACATAAATGTTCGAGTTTGGAGATGAACGAAAACCGAGGGACCACTGTACTATATTTCCAGAAACACACAGGAAGGTATTGATTATTATTATAATCATGGGAGCGCTAAACCCGTAGGATTATACTACAGCACATATGGGGATGGAAAGTATTCAGGCTCAATTCAGAGAACTAGAGCACAGATCCAATTCCCTAGATCAAGAGCCCCTCACTAGCATCAAGGAAACTCCCTTGAGGGAGGAAGGTATTGATAATAAATGTAAGTAGAAGTTTGTAAGATTATTCTCTAATCCTACATGCTCACAAGACAAAGAAAAGAACATCAGTTCTGGCAAAGTGATAAACTTGTAAAAGCCTTCTGTTTGACACCAATCACAGGACAGTACTACATCAGTGTGATTGCTCTCCATCATCCTACTTTACTACATAATTAACAGTTGACAGGAACTACATGAATGTTTTTCATGTTAAGTATTCTTGGGAAGGTGTTATGGGTGAGAGGATCAGCTGAATTGTGATGTCCATACATTTCTGGAAAGACAACGACAAATTGTGGTAAAAAAATCCTGAATTAAAAAAATAAAGCAGATAGATAAGTTGGCTCTGTGTCTTTCTACAGTTGTGTCAACTTAATTCATTGTATATTTTCTGGGATGTGCAGCCCTTTGGTTATTGTTAGAGAACTAATATTATCCAACAATGTCAGGCCATTTTTAATATGTCAATAGCATTTGCATTTGATTTACTTGTGGAATACTGTATATAGATCTTAAGCACATTAAATGTTATGGAACTAATATTTATAATTGGTATTGGGAAGAGGCATTTTTTCATTATCTCTAAATGGTCCTTCATTTAAAATTTTTACATGTCATTATGAGTCATATAATGACATGTATTGATCTAATATATATCAAGCATAGGTTGACCAAGAGGGTGGATATATGCAAGGTGGATGGAAGGAGGGGATTAGAGGGAGTGGGTGAAGAAAATTTTAATTGATGGGTGTGGGCTTGAGTATCCAGCAGGTATGTGTGAGCATGTTAGATTGAAGTAAATGGGGGCAAATAGTTTCTGGGACTTGATGTGCTTTTGGAGTGTAAGTAAGGAAACATTTATGAAAGGATTCAGGAAAACCAGTTAGCCAGATTTGAGTTCTGGAGGGGGTAAGTACAGTGCCTGTAGTCTGAAGGAAAGTGGAATGTTGTGGTTCTGGAATTGGGAAGTACAGTGCCTGTAGTCTGAAGGAAAGTGGAGATGTTGTGGTTCTAGAGGTAGGAAGTACAGTGCCTGCACTCTGGAGGAAAGTGATGATGTGCTTCTGGAGGTGGTAAGTACAGTGCCTGCACCCTGAAGGAAAGTGGAAATGTTGTGGTTCTGGAGGTTCATTGAATTGTGATGTTTGTTCACTTCTGGCAGGATGGCTAATGAATGAATGCATGAATGAGTCTCCTTCCTTGGGTCACCCTACCTTGGTGAGAAATGGCCAATGTGGTAATGAAAGACTTTGAATGATTAATGGTGAATTGGTTTAATTTTCTGGGGTTATCCTACCTTAGTGAGAGATGGCCAGTGTTTTTAAAATACTATATATACAGTGGTATCTCGGTTTTCGTCGATAATTCATTCCAGAATGCTGTTTGAGCGCCGTTACCAAATGAATGTGTTCCCATAAGGACAAATGTAAATTAGATTAGTCGTTTCAGACCCCCAAAAATACACTTACAAAAGCACTTACAATACACTTACATAATTGTTCGAGTTGGGAGCTGTACAAAACCGAGGTACAACTGTACGTACAGTGGTCCTCGGTTTTCGTGCATATCAAAACTCGAACATTTATGTAAGTGTATTTTCGTAAGTGCTGTTGCAAGTGATTTTGGGGGTCTGAAATAGACTAACCTACGTGACATTATTTCTTAAGGAAGTAAATTGTTCGGTAATGGCACTTGAGCAGCATTCTGGAACGAATTCTGCGAACCGAGGACCACTGTATATGCATTTTAGATTTTCATTTAAGATGACACATTAGGATGAATGTATGAAATACAGTTTAAAGTTTATAAATCTTTATTTACTATAACTAAAGAATATAATTGTCATGAGGTGTTTTGAAAAATTACATTAAAATTTCAAATATCAAAAATATTTTTTTCCTCAGATACAACAATTGCTGAATTAATTCAGGAAGAAATAGCATCAGGTATTTTTCGACCTGCATTACAAATGGAGCAAGAATTTTTGAAAGGGCTAGACACTGATAAGATAAGTCCATTTATAGAAGACTGCATAGCACAAAAGGAATTCTCAATACAGTAAGTGAATGTTGATTGACAACAATTTTGTTGTGAATGCTTTGAAACCTCTCCTTGTAGGAGACTGATCTGGCATGATTATCCAAGTATTATGGCACTGGCAGAAGCAACAAGGTGCCTGTCTTGTGAAATGTTTTTTGTCACTTGTACAATACAATATTTATTTCATTATGCAGTACAGATGCAGTAGTTTACATGTAATAAAACATTGGTAGGCACAAAAGAAAGCCACTAATTATATATTGCAGAATCATATACCTGTTTGATACACTTTCTCAGTCTCTACTTTGTTCTTGTATTAACCATTTTTACCATTTTGTTTTCCCTTACATGTAATATGTACCTATACTTTTTTATGTTTTCTTACTTTTACATGCACGTGTATGTGCACTTGTGGGCATACAGTCTTGTACGTATATGTTTTCTAAGGAAATTCTTAACCTTACTGCAAGTTATTCTTATCCTCAGCACAAGTGATGGCCAACTACCTCTTTGATATGCTAATCAAACATATACTGTTAAGATGATTGTCTATGTGGATGTTGTTTTGTTACCACACTGACCATTTTCTCCCAGGGCGGGTGGCTCAGAGATGGAAACACATCCACTATCACACATTCCATAGCAGTCTTGCTAGAAGTGTGTAGATATCTCAGTTCAAATAACTCTGAACCACGACATCCCTACCCAGCTTACAGAGTGCAGGCACTGCACTTTTTGCCTCCAAAACTCAAGTTTTTTGTGTGGTTAGGGTGTAAGTAAAATGCCAGAAGCAGGAAGGAAAGAGCAGAAGTAAAGGAATATTGATAGTGAATTGGAAAGTATTCAGCGGAAGGTCACCAATTAGTGCTGCATCATGCATGTAACTACTAATCTACAATGTAAAGAGGAAACATTTTGTACAGTTTTTGTTCCTCCTGGATCTTTGTCAGATCATGACTCAATAATGATCTGGAACAGACCACAACATTTGTTATATTTTCCTCTCCAAATTATGGGCTAATTTTTTTTTCCAGCCATAGTATTGTGACTTCTTCTTCTTTAGAGGAAAGAATCCTCTTCAGAAGAAGCATAACTAATTAATGAACAGTGTACTTCTATAAACATCGATGACTAATTGCTCTACTGCCTAAACCTTGCACTTTTGTTAGTTTTCCTTAAAATTGCCGTGAGAATAACTTAGCCATTAAAGTTGCTTGAATAAATCTTAAGATTTTATTTGAAGAACCACACATTCATTGACTGACTTGAAACCAGTTCATTCATAATAAATTCCTTTTGTCCAGTAACTAATATATTAATAACAGTACATTTGATCCCAGTAAAACAACTTGCTATCATTACAAATTTCACCATCAGTATTGGTGTTAAGCATGTGATGAAACAAATATACAAATTTTTATTTTGTTGGTACAGGTGTTGAGGTTAATCTGCCTGCAGTGTATAGTCAACAGTGGCTTAGCCCAAGGTTCTGGAGCACTACAAGAGAGATATAATACACACCTATGGATTTGAACATTTCCTCACTCTAGAGAATTTGGAAAAGCCGGTCTCCTGTACATTCAACAAGGACGCAGCACCTACGCTACGATCCGCAAGACTATGCAGCTCACAGTAGATGATGTCAGCGAGCATGATCCCACAGACATGTCTTATGTTCACTCAGGGTTGGTTGTCTTTGAATTCATTACTAACACCTTATTAAATTCAAATTGTTAATTACTTTCAACAAATTTATATCTTAGCTTGATTATTACTTATAGAATTGCCTATGTTTGGTGTAAAATTCATTCTTTTTACTTCTATACAAGAATATCATATATACTCAGACTTCCATGAAATTTTTCCACATTCTTCAACTCTATATGAATATCATGTCATGTGTACATAGCCTCTACTCAGTTTTAGATCTTACTATGAATGTGGCTTAGATTGAAATGAATATTTTGAGAAATAATGCAAGAAGTGATAAAGGATAGAGATGGTTCATTTTGGCTTGGGTCCCAGTGGTGTGTAGAAATATACCTAGTTGGATGAATCTTATTAATGCCACTTGGCCAAGTGGTTAACACATTGGCCTGTGAGTTTTAGGACTCGCTTGTCATAGTTCAAGCTTCACCTGTTCCATGATTTGTTTGCAGTCGTGTTATTAACAATTTCACGAGTTGCAATTATAATACATGTTATGTCACAGGTATGCCCCACTGAGTGCACGATTAGTTGAGTTCTTGCAGTGGCCAGGTTGGCGTGCGATTACTGGTGTCCTTCAACTTTTGCCAGGGCCAACTCTCACCGAGACGCAGCAGCTTCCTAGTGCCCTTAGGCAGAGAAGTAATACTTTTTGTCTTTTTACTTGAGAATGCAATAAAATAGTGTCAACAAAGAGCACTGCAGCATTTGAACCCAGGCTTCCAGCGTGTCTCAGCACTCTTCCAAAAACACCAATAGATTTCCACTGAAATTCCTTTTCATGCTTAGCAGAGTGTATATAAAATGATTTGATTGTGGTTGCTGTAGTATAATTAGGCACTCCACACTATGTTTGCACAGTAGTTGGTCACATGTTACCACTTTCTGGTTATTCACACTGACATTTTACTGTGCCATGAATATAATATTTGTTATATTCATGGTCATGAATGTAACATTTATTCATGGTATAGATAAGGATTAGTATTGACTATGGACTATATTCCAAGAACATGAGTAACAAGAAGTATTTTGCAAAACATAGTGTAGGGTGCCTAGTTATAACTACCACAATCCACTCATTTCATATATACCTTAATGTATATTCATATGGTTGCAGGATATATCTTGTTCATGGTGTTTGTTGGCTGGAGATTGAGAATCAAGTTTCATCGAGTTCTTTAACATGAAAAATCACTGTGCATTGATGTGGAATTTCATTGTAGGGAAAGACAGTGATTTAGTGTATGGATTTTGTTAAAATACTCAATTGCGATAAGTTATTTTATATAGAATATAGTGTGGGGTTACCTAATTGTGCCTACCATATTTATATATTTTTTTTATTACTTTATGTGAAAATAATTTCTCGTACAGTTTATTTGCTCATTGCTCATTGTATTTTATAGCATGATATATGTTCATGCTGCAGGCCTGGCTGTGAGTGAGTCTGCAGTGCTCTGTTGACACATTGTTATATTCATGATCTTCTGTTGTGCACTTTCAATGTATGACGATATGTCTGAAAGGTTGAGGATAAGTACAGTGGACCCCCGGATTACGTCATTATTTCATTCCAGAATGCTGTTCAAGTGCCATTATCGAACGAATTTGTTCCCATAAGGAATAATGTAAATTGGATTAGTCCTTTTAGACCCCCAAAAATACACTTACAAAAGCACTTACAAAAATACACTTACATAATTGTTTGAGTTTGGAGCAGTACGTAATCCGGGGGTCCACTGTACAGTGGTCCCTCGGTTTTCGTGCATCTCCAAACTCGAACATTTATGTAAGTGTATTTTCGTAAGTGCTGTTGCAAGTGTATTTTTGGGGGTCTGAAATAGACTAACCTACGTGACATTATTTCTTAAGGAAGTAAATTCGTTCGGTAATGGCACTTGAGCAGCATTCTGGAACAAATTTTTGGCAAAAACCGAGGGACCACTGTAAGTAGGGCCCCACTTATACGGCAGGTTAGGTTCCAGGCTAGTGCCTTAAAGCAGACATCGCCGAAAAGCAGAACGCCATTTTTTTCCACTTCTAAATGCATATAAATGCCAGACAACAAGCTTACATTAACTTATATTAAGTTAGCAATAGCACTAGGCATTAAAAAACACAATAAAAAGTAAGATACACACAGAGTACACTTATTACTTACCTTAAAGTATTAACATTGGCTTAAAATAGTCTGTGAACCAATTTATGAAAAGATCAGTAGTCATCCAAGCTTTTGAATTGGATTTATAATAAACAGGGAGGCTACCTTTTGCATAGTTCTTTAGGGCCCTAGGATTCTCTTGAGTGATAAATTATCATAGGTTTTAACTTGCAATCCCAGCAGCATTAGCTCCTAGCAAGAGTGTTAGTTGAAGACTCAGATGAGTCAAAGGGATGTTAGGAAGCATTTCTTCAGCCATAGAGTAGTCAGGAAGTGTAATAGTCTGGCAAGTGATGTAGTGGAGGCAGGAACCATACATAGCTTTAAGACGAGGTATGATAAAGATCATGGAGCAGGGAGAGAGAGGACCTAGTAGCGGTCAGTGAAGAGGTGGGGCCAGGAGCTAAGTCTCGACCCCTGCAACCACAATTAGGTGAGTACACTCTTGGGTTATCCTGGGTCTCTACACATATGCTGCTATATGTAACTGTATTTGATGGCTATCTCAGCGATCAACATATACCTTGTTAGTAAGTTCATTCAGGTATACACAAATACAGTTACATAGATTATCATACATAGCAAATATGTGTAGACAACCCAGGATAACCCAAAAAAGTCAGTTCACTGAGTTTAATCATTTCTAACTTGGCACTTAAAGTAAGAGGCTTACGACTCCTCCTTTTATCACAACTAAGCTTAGACGCCATAGTCAATGAGAGCCAACTAGTAAACGAAAGAGTAAACGAGAGAGAGAACGAGATACGGAGTTCAGAGAAGGTAAAAAAACAAACTGAACAGGTAGTGGGCGATCACTCGGTCAGGCGAAATGAATGCGATTAATACGTGTCCACTTTTAGTTCATTCACATACGTTTGTAAGAGTTTGTGAGACTTTTACCTCAAAATAATTGTTTTATTATAATAATAATTGCTGGTGTTTTTTTCTGTCTCATAAACATGCAAGATTTCAGGTATGTCTTGTTACTTCTACTTACACTTAGGTCACACTACACATTCATGTACAAGCATATATATATACACCCCTCTGGGTTTTCTTCTATTTTCTTACTAGTTCTTGTTCTTATTTCCTCTTATCTCCATGGGGAAGTGGAACAGAATTCTTCCTCCGTAAGCCATGCGTGTCGTAAGAGGCGACTAAAATGCCGGGTGCAAGGGGCTAGTAACCCCTTCTCCTGTATATATTACTAAATGTAAAAGGAGAAACTTTCGTTTTTTCTTTTGGGCCACCCTGCTTCGGTGGGAAACGGCCGACGTGTTGAAAGAAAGAAAAGAATTACCTCACAATACAAATACTCTTACATTGTGTTTACCTGGAGAGAATTCCAGGGGTCAACGCCCCTGTGGCCCGGTCTGTGACCAGGCCTCAGTTAGTACAAAATAAACAAACAGCAACACTCCCATTCTCATGCAACACACTATTTTTAGAGTTAATGATAGTATTACCATTATTATTATCATAATAAAAAAGAAGTGCTAAACCCACAAGGGTCGTGAATAACTATATATAGAGTGAAGGCATATGAAAGGAATATTTTTCTACAGTTATCCCTCAATGTTTGACTAGAGAAAACGTAATTCTTCCGACTTCTACAAAGTCGCTTGGTAAACAAATATCATATTTGTCAATTTTTATTCTGTGGGTGTATGTATCATGTTTATATGCTATGTAACGCATTTTTTAAATTATTTTGAAGAAAATATCATAGATGAATTAATGAAAATGTCTATATTAACGTAAAATAAGACATTTAATGTGCCCAAGAGTGATTATTATTAATATTACGTAATTTTTTCCCCTCCGCCCGGCAACACCATAGCATATAAACAGCATGTTTATATGCTATGTAACATGTTTCTTATATAATTTTGAAGAAAAAATCATAGATGGATTAATGAAAATGTCTATATTAACGTAAAATAAGACATTTAATGTGCGCAAGAGTGATTATTATTAGTATTACGTAATGTTTTCCCTCCGCCCGGCAACCACACCTACATAGCATATGAACAGCATGTTTATATGCTATGTAACGTGTTTCTCATATAATTTTGAAGAATATATCATAGATGGATTAATGAAAATGTCTATATTAACGTAAAATAAGACATTTAATGTGCCCAAGAGTGATGATTACATAATAGAGATATGTGCTCACGGAAAATGTAAACAAACCGGGTGGCACGCGCCGTATCTGAAAGACGCTCGCTGTATACAAAAGTTTTGGTCATAATTTGAACTCGCCGTATGAACGGAACGCCGAAAGACGAAATGCCGAAAAGCGGGGCCCTACTGTACTAGTAAATGTATTTATCAGTGAAGTATTGCTTCATGTACCATTACTTTATTTCTTAGTACTATAGCACTGTTGACTTTTTAAAGTTTGTGAAATTTTCACATCCAATTTTAACCCTAGGACTTTTTTGGGTTATCCTAGGTTTTCTACACATATGCTGCTATGTATGATAATCTGTGTAACTGTATTTGTGTATACCTGAATAAGCTTACTTACTTACTTAACCACCTCTTTGTTAATTAGTAAAGTACGTCCAAGGAGCTTGGATATACGGCAGGCATGTGTGAGCGTGTTAGAGAGAAGATTAGATTAGATTTTGCCACCGAAGTGGCTAGTTTATTGTGCACCCCATATCCATCCTGTGGACGGTAGCGCAAGAGCATATGGATACACAAAAGGCCTAGGCACTAGGCCCCAAAAGGGTTAACAATTGTACATTTGGATGTACAGTGGACCCCCGGTTAACGAAAAAACTTCATCCCAGAAGCCTGCTCAAGTGCCATTACTGAACGAATTTACTTCCTTAAGAAATAATGTCACGTAGGTTAGTCTATTTCAGACCCCCAAAAATACACTTCCACAAGCACTTACGATATTATACTTACATAATTGTACGATTTCCGGGGTGTTCGTTAGCCGGGGGTCCACTGTATATCTACATTTCACTTATCTGTTACAAGCAAATTTAGGAAATTTGCTTAGTATAACTGGTATCTTATTTTCATGAATAAGATATCTTGATATGTCACATAGGTTATTATACTGTTGTGGGCGAGGGGCTTGGACTTCCAGCAAGCATGTGTGAGCGTGTTACATAGGAGTGAATGGAGATGAATGGTTTTTGGGACATGACGATCTGTTGGAGTGTGAGCAGGGTAACATTTTGTGAAGGGATTCAGGGAAACCAGTTAATTGATTTAGTTGGACTTGAGTCCTGGAAATGGGAAATACAATGCCTGCACTTTAAAGGAGGGGTCTGAGATAGTGACAGCTGGGAGGGACTATTCTCAGCTGTCGTATCTGAGCTCCTCTGCAAAGACAGTGATTATGTATGAGTGTGGTGAAAGTGTTGAATGATGATGAAAGTATTTTCTTTTTGGGGATTTTCTTTCTTTTTGGGTCACCCTGCCTTGGTGGGAGATGGCCGACTTGTTGAAAAAAAAAAAAAAAATCTCTATATTCCTCAATAAGTGGACAATTAAGCACATAGTGTTCAAGACAGTGACCATATGCCTGATCACATAATTTGCATTTAGTTTGATCATCATCTGTGTCTCCCAAACTGCCAGAAGTACCTGTAGACAAGCATAAGCCTGGCCACTACAACATCAGTCAGTCTGTTCACATTGCAAATTGCTCCACAAACATGCCCATCTATGCTCATGTTATCATGAGCACAGATAGGCACGTTCATGGAAATTAGATTTGGATTTATATCTACAGTTCACTTATCTGTTACAAGCAAATTTAGGAAATTTGCTTAGAGAGAAGTGAGTGGAGACAAATGGTTTTTGGGACCTGACTAGCTCTGGGAGTGTGAGCAAGGTTATATTTTGTGAAGGGATTTAGGAAAACCGGTTAGCTGGACTTGAGTCCTGGAGTGCCTGCACTCTAAAGGAGAGGTTTGGGGTGTTTGCTGTTTGGAGGGACATCTGAACTGTTGTATCTGCACATCTCTGGCAAGACAGTGATAATGTGAATGATGGTGAAAGTGTTTCTTTTTTGAGTCACCCTGCCTTGGTGGAATACGACTGGTGTGTTAAATTTTTTTTATTTTTTTTTATTAACACATCGGCCGATTCCTACTAAGGCAGGGTGGCCCGAAAAAGAAAAACTTTCATCATCATTCACTCCATCACTGTCTTGCCAGAGGGGTGCTTTACACTACAGTTATAAAACTGCAACATTAACACCCCTCCTTCAGAGTGCAGACACTGTACTTCTCATCTCCAGGACTCGAGTCCGGCCTGCCGGTTTCCCTGAATCCCTTCATAAATGTTACTTTGCTCACACTCCAACAGCACGTCAAGTATTATAAACCATTTGTCTCCATTCACTCCTATCAAATATGCTCACACATGCTTGCTGGAAGTCCAAGCCCCTCGCACACAAAACCTCCTTTACCCCCTCCCTCCAACCTTTCTTAGGGCGACCCCTACCCCGCCTTCCCTCCACTACAGATTTATACACTCTCGAAGTCATTCTGTCTCGTTCCAGTCTCTCTACATGTCCAAACCACCTCAACAACCCCTCCTCAGCTTTCTGGATAATAGTTTTGGTAATCCCGCACCTCCTCCTAATTTCCAAACTCCGAATTCCCTGCATTATATTCACACCACACATTGACCTCAGACATGACATCTCCACTGCCTCCAGCCTTTTCCTTGTTGCAACATTCATCACCCATGCTTCACACCCATATAAGAGTGTTGGTATAACTATACTCTCATACATTCCTCTCTTTACTTCCAAGGACAAAGTTCTTTGTCTCCACAGACTCCGAAGTGCTCCACTCACCCTTTTCTCCTCATCAATTATATGATTCACCTCATCCTTTATAGACCCATCTGCTGACATGTCCACTCCCAAATATCTGAATACATTCACCTCCTCCATACTCTCTCCCTCCAATCTGATATCCAATCTTTCGTCACCTAATCTTTTTGTTATCCTCATCACCTTACTCTTTCCTATATTCACTTTCAATTTTCTTCTTTTACACACCCTACCAAATTCATCCACCAACCTCTGCAACTTCTCTTCAGAATCTCTCAAAAGCACAGTGTCATCAGCAAAAAGCAACTGTGACAACTCCCACTTTGTATTTGATTCTTTGCCTTTTAACCCCACACCTCTTGCCAAGACCCTCGCATTCACTTCTCTTACAACCCCATCTATAAATATATTGAACAACTACGGTGACATCACACATCCTTGTCTAAGGCCCACTTTTACTTTTAAATAGTCCCCCTCCCTCCTACACACACTAACCTGAGTCTCACTATCCTCATAAAAACTCTTCACTGCTTTCAGTAACCTACCTCCTATTCCATACACCTGTAACATCTGCCACATTGCCCCCCTATTCACCCTATTATACGCCTTTTCCAAATCCATAAATGCCACAAAAACCTCTTTACCCTTATCCAAATACTGTTCACCTATATGTTTCACTGAAAACACTTTTTGTCCCCTTTGCCTTTATATAAAGGAACAATACACACTCTCTGCCAATCCCTAGGTACCTTACCCTCTTCCATACATTTATTAAATAATAGCACCAACCACTCCAAAACTATATCCCCACCTGCTTTTAACATTTCTATCTTTATCCCATCAATCCCAGCTGTCTTACCCCCTTTCATTCTACCCACTGCCTCACGAACTTCCCCCACACTCACAACTGGCTCTTCCACACTCCTACAAGATGTTATTCCTCCTTGCCTTATACACGAAATCACAGCTTCCCTGTCTTCATCAACATTTAACAACTCCTCAAAATATTCCCTCCATCTTCCCGATACCTCTAACTCTCCATTTAATAACTCTCCTCTCCTATTTTAACAGTATAACTATATACAGTGGTCCCTTGGTTTTCGATTATCTCAGTTTTCGCCGATGGTATGGAACCTGTCCACCAGTGCCACGCACATACAAAGGCCATAGACCGCCACCCACGCACATTGTCACGCAGTCTAGCATTGTTTATGCTTGAGTGAACATCACCCCAGGAGTTCATACAAAACATTTATTAACAATTCATTGTTTTTGGCCCTTGATTATTGTGTGTGACTACTAAATAAGCTACCATGGGCACAAAGAAAGCTCCTAGTGCCAGTCCTTTTTTAAAGAAAGTGAGAAACACAATAGAGTTTAAGAGTGTAGCAGGCATGCATGAAGTGTAGCATGTATGCATGGAGTGTAACATGTATGCAGGGAGTGTAGCATGTATGCAGGGAGTGTAGCATGTATGCAGGGAGTGTAGCAGGTATGCATGGAGTGTAACATGTATGCAGGGAGTGTAGCATGTATGCAGGGAGTGTAGCATGAATGCAGGGAGTATAGCATGAATGCAGGGAGTGTAGCATGTATGCAGGGAGTGTAGCATGTATGCAAGGAGTGTAGCATGTATGCAGGGAGTGTAGCATGTATGCAGGGAGTGTAGCATGTATGCAGGGAGTGTAGCATGTATGCAGGGAGTGTAGCATGTATGCAGGGAGTGTAGCAGGTATGCAGGAGTGTAGCAGTTATGCAGGGAGTGTAGCATGTATGCAGGGAGTGTAGCATGAATGCAGGGAGTGTAGCATGTATGCAGGGAGTGTAGCATGTATGCAGATGAGTGTAGCATGTATGCAGGGAGTGTAGAATGTATGCAGGGAGTGTAGCATGTATGCAGGGAGTGTAGCATGTATGCAGGGAGTGTAGCATGTATGCAGGGAGTGTAGCATGTATGCAGGGAGTGTAGCAGGTATGCAGGGAGTGTAGCAGGTATGCAGGAGTGTAGCAGGTATGCAGGGAGTGTAGCAGGTATGCAGGGAGTGTAGCAGGTATGCAGGGTGTAGCATGTATGCAGGGAGTGTAGCATGTATGCAGGGAGTGTAGCATGTATGCAGGGAGTGTAGCATGTATGCAGGGAGTGTAGCATGTATGCAGGAGTGTAGCATGTATGCAGGGAGTGTAGCATGTATGCAGGGAGTGTAGCATGTATGCAGGGAGTGTAGCAGGTATGCAGGGAGTGTAGCAGTTATGCAGGGAGTGTAGCATGTATGCAGGGAGTGTAGCATGAATGCAGGG
This sequence comes from Cherax destructor, assembly GCA_009830355.1. Taxonomy (NCBI): domain Eukaryota; kingdom Metazoa; phylum Arthropoda; class Malacostraca; order Decapoda; family Parastacidae; genus Cherax; species Cherax destructor. The sequence continues at coordinate 72,577 of WNWK01008035.1, read as the reverse complement.
AGTGTAGCATGTATGCAGGGAGTGTAGCATGTATGCAGATAGTGTAGCATGTATGCAGGGAGTGTAGAATGTATGCAGGGAGTGTAGCATGTATGCAGGGAGTGTAGCATGTATGCAGGGAGTGTAGCATGTATGCAGGGAGTGTAGCATGTATGCAGGGAGTGTAGCAGGTATGCAGGGAGTGTAGCAGGTATGCAGGGAGTGTAGCAGGTATGCAGGGAGTGTAGCAGGTATGCAGGGAGTGTAGCAGGTATGCAGGGAGTGTAGCAGGTATGCAGGGAGTGTAGCAGGTATGCAGGAGTGTAGCAGGTATGCAGGGAGTGTAGCATGTATGCAGGGAGTGTAGCATGTATGCAGGGAGTGTAGCATGTATGCAGGGAGTGTAGCATGTATGCAGGGAGTGTAGCAGGCAGGGAGGGAGTGTAGCAGGCAGGGAGGGAGTGTAGCAGGCATGCAGGGAAGTGACCCCGGATAAGGACTTGGTACCTGATTTCCTTATGGAAGGGGATTCCCATTCCAAAAAATAGGGTCTCTTCCCTCTCCCCTCCTCCCTCTCTTCCATCCAGCAACATCAGTCTTCAATAAAGGTAAGTGCCACATAGAGTTCATTCATTTGTGCATGTAAATCTATCTTTAAGGCCCCCAATTTTTTTTTCCAAACTTCTGGGTTTCTGGAACGGATTAATTGAATTTCCATTATTTCTTATGGGGAAAATAGTTTTGGTTTTCGCCGATTTTAGTTTTAGCTGATCCATCTGGAATGGATTAAAATCGAAAACCAAGGGATGACTGTATAGCACAGTGCTTTAAACTTGGCTTAAATTAATGTAATGTTTTCATAGTAGTAACCTTATGTTTTTGTTGTATTTCTCATGAGCTGTTGGAGTGTGAGCAGGGTAACATTTTGTGAAGGGATTCAGGGAAACCAGTTAATTGATTTAGTTGGACTTGAGTCCTGGAAATGGGAAGTACAATGCCTGCACTTTAAAGGAGGAGTCTGGGATAGTGACAGCTGGGAGGGACTATTCTCAGCTGTCGTATCTGAGCTCCTCTGCAAAGACAGTGATTATGTATGTGTGGTGAAAGTGTTGAATGATGATGAAAGTATTTTCTTTTTGGGGATTTTCTTTCTTTTTGGGTCACCCTGCCTCGGTGGGAGACGGCTGACTTGTTGAAAAAAAAAAAATCCTTATATTCATTTGTGTAGCATTTCATATCACTTCTCACCATTAGTTATACTTCTTAGTCAACATTACTATTAAATAAAAAGTCATACATACAAACAATTTCCTTTTTAATGAATTCATATTGTATATTTCCACCCAGGAGGTTCAGGAGGATCTGTACAAAGTGGAGGAGAAGGTGGGACAGCACTGGTGTTCTTCATAGGAGGCTGCACCTACTCAGAAATTGCTGCCCTCCGCTTCTTAACAACGAGGGTTGATCAAGGTAAAACTATCAGTCAGTGCTTGTATGTTATAACCTTATATATTAGCCACACCAAGCACAGCTGTAAGGTAACAGTGTATAATGACTTTATTGTTGTCAGCTCCATGGACTTAGATCAACTTGGCAACACAATGAAGGAATTCATTTGGTGTTGGTGGCTTCACAATATTTACCTATAGTGTTAAATAGTGGTTTACTAAATGGCCTGTTTGCCCTTATGCATGTCCCCAAGTGCTCAAAGATACAGAAACACAGTTGATGATTAGTTTTACAAAGCACGACAGGAATACGAACCAGCTGTCTCCCACTGAAGCAGGGTGACCTAAAAAAGAAAAGTGAGTTTTTATTTTTAAATTTAGTAATTTATACAGGAGAAGGGAGTTACTAGCCCTTTGCTTTTGGCATTTTAGACGCCTCTTATGACACATGGAAATTTTTTCTTTTTCAACACGTAGGCCCTCTCCCACTGAGGCAGAGTGACTCAAAAAAGAAAGAAACACTCACCATCATTCACACATAATCACTGTCTTTGCAGAGGCACTGAGATATGACAGTTTAGATGTCACTCCAAACAGCCAATATCCCAAACCCTTCCTTTAAAGTTCAGGCATTGTACTTCCCATTTCCAGGACTCAAGTCCAGCTAACTGGTTTCCCTGAATCCCTTCACAAAATATTACCCTGCTCACTCTCCAACAGTTTGTCAGGTCCCCAAAAACATTCATCTCCATTCACTCCTATCTAACAGGCTCATGCACGCTTGCTGGAAGTCCAAGACCCTCGCCCACAAACCCTCCTTTACCCCCTTCCTCGAACGATGACCCCTACCCCGCCTTCCTTCCCCTACAGATTTATACACTCTCCAAGTCATTCTACTTCGTTTCATTCTCTCAAAATGACCAAACCACCTCAACAACCCCTCTTCAGCCCTCTGACTAATACTTTTAGTAACTCCACACCTCCTCCTAATTTCCAAACTATGAATTCTTTGCATAATAGTTACACCACACATTGCCCTTAGACACGACATCTCCACTGCCTCCAGTTTCTTCCTTGCTGCAGCATTTATAACCAATGCTTTACACCTATATATAAGAGTGTTGGTACCACTATACTCTTGTACATTCTCTTCTTTGCCTCCATGGATGACGTTTTTGTCTCCATAGATACCTCGTAGGTACTAGGTTGGTAGACATCAACCACCCAGGGAGGTACTACCGTTCTGCCAAGTGAGTGTGAAACAGAAACCTGTAACTGTTTTACATGATGGAAGGATTGCTGCTGCTCTTTTTTTCTGTCTCATAAACATGCTGGATAACGGGTATATCTTGCTACTTCTACTTACACATAGGTCACACTACACAGGCATGCACATACATATACGTATATACATACACACATCCTAGGTAGTAGGTTGGTAGACAGCAGCCGCCCAGGGAGGTACTACCGTCCTGCCAAGTGAGTGTAAAACGAAAGCCTGTATTTGTTTTACATGATGGTAGGAATGCTGGTGTCTTTTTTCTGTCTCATAAATATGCATGATTTCAGGTATGTCTTGTTACTTCTACTTACACTTAGGTCACACTACACATTCATGTACAAGCATATATATATATATATCACACCCCTCTGGGTTTTCTTCTATTTTCTTACTAGTTCTTGTTCTTATTTCCTCTTATCTCCATGGGGAAGTGGAACAGAATTCTTCCTCCGTAAGCCATGCATGTCGTAAGAGGCGATTAAAATGCCTGGAGCAAGGGGCTAGTAACCCCTTCTTCTGTGTATATTACTAATTGTAAAAGGAGAAACTTTCGTTTTTCCTTTTGGGCCAACCCCGCCTTGGTGGGAAACGGCCGACGTGTTGAAAGAAGAAGACATACACACATCTAGGGTTTTCTTCTTTTTTCTTAATAGTTCTTGTTCTTTAATTTCTCTATTCTCCATGGGGAAGTGGAAAAGAATCTTTCCTCTGTAAGCCATGCATGTTGTATGATGTGACTAAAATGCCGGGAGCAATGGGCTAGTAACCCCTTCTCCTGTAGAAAATACTAAAAAAGTGAAGAAGGAAAACTTTATAAAACTGGGATGCTTGAATGTGCGTTGATGTAGTGCAGATGATTAGAAAGAGATGATTGCTAATGTTATGAATGAAAAGAAGTTGGATGTCCTAGCTCTAAGTGAAACAAAGCTGAAGGGTGTAGGTGAGTTTCAGTGGGGAGAAATAAATGGGATTAAGTCGAGTATCTAAGAGAGTTAGAGCTAAGGAAGGGGTAGCAATAATGTTGAAGGATCATTTATGGAACTAGAAGAAGGAATATAAATGTATAAATTCAAGGATTATGTGGATTAAAATAAGGGTTGGATGCAAAAAAGGTGGGTCATAATAAGTGTGTATGCACTTGGAGATGAGACGAGTGTAGAGGAGAGAGAGAAATTTTGGGAGATGTTAAGCGAGTGTGTAGGAACTTTTGAACCAAGTGAGAGAGTAATTGTGGTAGGGGACCTAAATGCTAAAGTAGGAGAAACATTTAAAGAGGGTGTGGTAGGTACGTTTGGGGTGCCAAATATAAATTATAATTCAAATTCAAATATTTATTTCATTGCAAGTTTACATAGGTTTTGTAATTACAATCATAAACTGAAGTGCAAGGAGAGCCACTGACATGCCATGGCATTAAGGGCAGCTTAATCTAATGGCTTATAGACTATGTACATAATATTAGAGATATTGATTGAGTTTGTTTTATATAAATATTAGATTGTTCAAGTTACAATATGATGATGATTTTTTTTTTTTTTTCCAACAAGTCGGCCGTGTCCCACCGAGGCAGGGTGACCCAAAAAGAAAGAAAATCCCCAAAAAGAAAATACTTTCATCATCATTCAACACTTTCACCACAGTCATACATAATCACTGTCTTTGCAGAGGCGCTCAGATACGACAGCTGAGAATAGTCCCTCCCAGCTGTCACTATCCCAGACCCCTCCTTTAAAGTGCAGGCATTGTACTTCCCATTTCCAGGACTCAAGTCCAACTAAATCAATTAACTGGTTTCCCTGAATCCCTTCACAAAATGTTACCCTGCTCACATTCCAACAGATCGTCATGTCCCAAAAACCATTCGTCTCCATTCACTCCTATCTAACACGCTCACACATGCTTGCTGGAAGTCCAAGCCCCTCACCCACAAAACCTTCTTTACCCCTTCCTCCAACCTTTTCTAGGACGACCCCTACCCCGCCTTCCTTCCCTACAGATTTATACGCTCTCCAAGTCATTCTACTTTGATCCATTCTCTTTAAATGACCAAACCACCTCAACAACCCCTCTTCAGCCCTCTGACAAATACTTTTAGTAACTCCACACCTTCTCCTAATTTCCACATTCCGAATTTTCTGCATAATATTTACACCACACATTGCCCTTAGACAGGACATCTCCACTGCCTCCAGCCACCTCCTCGCTGCAGCATTTGCAACCCATGCTTCACACCCATATAAGAGTGTTGGTACCACTATACTTTCGTACATTCCCTTCTTTGCCTCCATGGATAACGTTTTTTGTCTCCACAGATACCTCAACGCACCACTCACCTTTTTTCCTTCATCAATTCTATGGTTAACCTCATCCTTCATAAACCCATCTGCTGACACGTCAACTCCCAAATATATGAAAACATTTACTTCTTCCATAATCCCTCTCTCCAATGTGATATCCAATTTTTCTTTATTTAAATCGTTTGATACCCTCATCACCTTACTCTTATCTATGTTCACTTTCAACATTATGTTAACTAAATTTTAGTAAGGTTAGCTAAGGTTGAGAAAGTTTCAGTGTAGATGTAAAAAATTATCTTATCATGTTTGTTTGAGTATAGTGTATCTTAACAAAAAGGCACCAGTGACTGATGTGTTACCACCCTATATCTCTTGCAACATGTGTTATTCAAAATAGATTTTGATGAGATCCAATTTCTGTACAATGGTTATTCAAGTTGCTTTTCCTTTACCATTTTTGCTGATAGTGGCAGAAACAATTAGTTGCCAAAACGATTTCCTCATTACCTGTTTTTCTGTACCATTTTTTTTACTGGTTAAGCAGTATTTAATTATTTTTCTTCAGGTGGTCCAGAGTATGTCATTGCAACCACAAAAATCATCAATGGAAATTCATTTCTTGTGTCTCTCTCTGATGAACTTACTCCATAGAGTCCTTCTGTAGAAAATTGAGGTTGAAGTAAAGAAAGTCAAATGAAGAAGCCAAAGAAGATATAAACTACAACAACTGCTGTGTTGTCTGACCTACAGCAGTTAACAAGTTTCTGGTTGCTCCTCTGCTAATTTTGCTGAAGTCATTAATTATTATTTTAGTACATAATGTATTTGGACTTCTAAAATTTTATACTCAAGGGATTAAGATGCGGCATAAATTCATTGTGCAAAGCAGTGTTAATGAGGATGCATTATTAGTTTATAATATTAATCCAAAGAAATGTGTGAAGGCTGTACTTGTAATTTTGAACCATGGTGCTTTCAGTGCATATGTAACAAGGTGATTACTCATGATTATACTTGTTCACGTATATGCTTTGGTACAAACGTTTTACACACCCCCACACGTCTGTACTGTTTTATCATGATTCACACATTCCTTTACCTTTCTAAATCCACTTAATTTCTTTTTATCAGTCACAATTCTATTGTTCAGTTGTACTGGTGTTTTTAATACACTTCTTCTTTCCTATAATGGAATGGAAAGGAGGAGAAAAGGAAGCATAGATGTACACTGTTCATTCTTGGTCATCTTGCCTCTCCTCACATACGCATACACACACTGTACAAGTCCACCAACCATTCTAACATTACATACCTACTTGTTACTTTCATCATCTTGGGTGTTATCACATTCACCCCTACTAGTTTTCTCTGACCTTTCTTATTGCTTCACTATTCTGGCTCATCACTCAAAATTTATCTCATTTCCCTCTGACCGAAACATAGTTTCTGCCTCAGTTGAACCTGTTTCTTAAATAAAGAGGTATCAGATCTGATACCTCTCTCCTTGTTTACTATCTTCTTGCTACTGTTCTTAAAAGTCAGAAATTTAGAAAATTTTTCTATTACCCACCTATTCTTTCATTTGTGCCACATTTTGTAGCTCATTTCCATATTACCTCTTTTACTTTAACTTTTGTGCTGTGATAATCTTACACAATGCAAGTTTTTCTCTTGTATTACCATTTCGATAATATTCAAGAAGTCAGATGTTTTATTCCTGTAACTACCCTCTTAACCTCGCAAACTTTTGTTGCACTCCATATCTTTTCTCATTATGCATGAACTAAATATGTATGTATGCATAGTTGCCATGGAGGGGCCAAATATTTTTTAGCATATACTGTATAGTCAACAAAATTTAATGTTAAATTCTGTTGTAAAAGAACAATTGTATACGGTAAAAGCAGTTTTTAATGTGACTTATCTAGTACTCTTATCCTAGAAGTGTTCTAGCACAGTCTTAGCCAAGGCCTACCATCCTCTGCCTAACTAATAAGATATAATCATGATTAAATTATCTGGTCTTTAGTTTTGTTTATAAGTCAGGTTGTAAGTGAAACTGAATTCAAATATATTTGGGAACTAACCAAGAAATAGTTACCAGCATGCATATTTGGCATATATATTCAATATTTTATTAATGTTTGAATATTTATGCTAGATATGCATACTAATGTTTAGTATGCATATTTGGCATAAATATTCCATGTTTGATATGTATACTTGGTATTTTTAGGTATTCAGTACTATGTACACATCACATAAACATACTGATTGAAATAATTATGATTACAATAATTGTGCTATTACTCTCATTGGATCCTCATCCAGCAGTGGATTAATATAAATAAAAATGATGTAATTATTATTATTTGTTATATTAAATAAAAAAGTCATTTTGTTTTGAGGTTTCCTTTTCCAATAAGTTTTTTGTATTATGACAAAGAATACATATGTATGATTTTTGTAACACACTGGGCTGCTACCCACCAAGGTAGAAGCAAAAGAAGGACATATGTTCACCATCACTCATTCACTAGCTGTCTTTTGAGAAGTTGATGGATATTTCAATTCAAGTCTAACCCAAGGGAGGTTCCTTGATGCTGGTGAAGGGCTCTTGATCTAAGGAATATGACCTGTGCTTTCTTCCTTTGATTGATGAACCTGACCATCTCTCATTTCTCCAGGTGCTGTACGACTTCTACTGGTGTAGTGCTTTTATGAATGTAATAAGTTCAAATGTAATACTAGTGTACACAAAAAACATAGTGAAGCCTGGTGAAAAAAGTTCTGATAGTAAAGTATTGCAGGAGAGCAGAAGTCCTGACAGACTTTCTTCATGGAATTTGTTAGTTTCTTGAGAAGTTTAACACTGGCATCATCACCTCTACGCATGGTTTGTGTATACCTGGAGTATACCCGGAGAGGGTTTCGGGGGTCAATGCCTCCACAGCCCGGTCTGTGACCAGGCCTCATGGTGGATCAGGGTCTGATCAACCAGGCTGTTACTGTTGGCCACACTCAACCTGAAAGAGAAAGATGTAAACTAGAAAGAGAGACGCTTCCTATATAGATGAAGTCAAAGAGTCACGGAGCTGCTGACAGGGGCCAATATATCTGAAATACGAAGGGAGGCACTGGTCAATGAAATTGCAAATATCAAACTTAAGCTGAAGGAATCTTACAGGAGACAAGAATCGCTGGAAGAACAATTTCCATAAAGGAAATTGAAAAAACCCAAAATACAGTGGTCCCTCGGTTTTCGTGCATCTCCAAACTCGAACATTTATGTAAGTGTATTTTCGTAAGTGCTGTTGCAAGTGTAGTTTTGGGGGTCTGAAATAGACTAACCTACGTGACATTATTTCTTAAGGAAGTAAATTCGTTCAGTAATGGCACTTGAGCAGCATTCTGGAACGAATTCGAAGGTTTGGTATACAAATGCAGATGGTATAACAAATAAATGTGAGGAGTGGCATGAAAGAATAAAGGAGACATCCCCAGACATAATAGCACTCACAGAAACAAAACTCACCAGGATGATAACAGATGCAATCTTTCCACCCGGATATCAAATCCTCAGGAAAGATAGAGGGAGCAGAGGGGGAGGAAGAGTTGCACTGCTCATTAAGAGCAGGTGGGGATTTGAGGAAGTGGAAGGAATGGATGGAATGGGCGAAAGGGACTACATAGTAGGAACAATTCAGTCTGAGGGCCATAAGGTGGTAATTGCTGTAATGTATAACCCGCCACAGAACTGCAGGAGGCCAAGAGAAGAATACGACAAGAGCAACAGAGCAATGGTAGACACACTAGCCGAGGTAGCCAGAAGAGCCCACATGGGGAGAGCAAAGTTACTAGTTATGGGTGATTTCAATCACAAGGAGATTGTTTGGGAAAACCTGGAGCCCCACGGGGGTCCTGAATCATGGAGAGCCAAGATGATGGATGTGGTACTGGAAAACCTCATGCATCAACATGTTAGAGACACTACCAGAGAGAGAGGTGGGGATGATCCAGCAAGACTGGACCTAGTATTCACCTTGAGTAGTTTGGACATCGAGGATATCACATATGAAAGGCCCCTTGGAGCTAGTGATCATTTGGTTCTGTGTTTTGATTATATAGTTGAGCTACAAGTGGAGAGGGGAGCAGGAATAGGAAGGGAGAAACAAAACTACAAAAGGGGAGACTACACAGGCATGAGGAACTTCCTACAAGACGTTCAGCGGGAGAGAGAATTGGCAGGAAAACCAGTAAAAGAAATGATGGAATATGTGACAACCAAATGCAAAGAGGCAGAGGAGAGGTTTGTCCCCAAGGGAAACAGAAGTAATGGGAAGACCAGAACGAGTCCTTGGTTCACCCAGAGGTGTAGGGAGGCAAAAACTAAGTGTAATAGAGAATGGAAAAAGTACAGAAGACAAAGGACCCAGGAAAATAAAGAGATTAGCCGAAGAGCCAGAAACGAATATGCACAGGTAAGAAGGGAGGCTCAGCGACAATATGAAAATGATATAGCATCAAAAGTCAAGTCTGACCCGAGGCTGTTGTATAGCCACATCAGGAGGAAAACAACAGTCAAGGACCAGGTAATCAGGCTGAGGAAGGAAGGTGGGGAGTTCACAAGAAACTACCAAGAGGTATGTGAGGAGCTCAACATGAGATTTAAAAAAGTATTTACAGAGGAGACAGGAAGGACTCCAGGAATTCAGAATAGGGAGGTATACCAACAAGTTCTGGATGAAATACACACAACCGAGGAGGAGGTGAAGAAGCTGCTATGTGAACTCGATACCTCAAAAGGGATGGGACCGGACAACATTTCTCCGTGGGTCCTTAGAGAGGGAGCAGAGATGTTGTGTGTGCCACTAACACAAATCTAAAACACATCCACTGAAACTGGGCAACTACCTGAGGCGTGGAAGATGGCAAATGTAGTCCCAATTTTTAAGTAAGGAGACAGACACGAGGCATTAAACTACAGACCTGTGTCACTGACGTGTATAGTATGCAAAGTCATGGAGAAGATCATCAGGAGGAGAGTGGTGGAGCACCTAGAAAGACACAA
>WNWK01008035.1:22500-57500 GCA_009830355.1 Cherax destructor | reverse complement strand
GCCACGATGTAACGCCCTCATGGCCACGATATAACGCCCTCATGGCCACGATATAACGCCCTCATGGCCACGATATAACGCCCTCATGGCCACGATATAACGCCCTCATGGCCACGATGTAACGGTCTTATGACCGCAGTGTCACAAGCAGCGTCAGGTTCTCAGGGTTCTAGCCAGAACCGATGTCGTGACACAGTGTTTAGGTTCCTGGAGGCCTCCAACCGGGAACACTCAGCAGTCCTTCGCAACAAACAGCTGCTAACCTTTCACACTTCACCACAACAGATGACTTAAGAGGCTGATTTATATTTAAATCGAATAAAGTGTTTATTTCATGTTTCATCTGTGTTTACATATTCAAAATATCTCCCTTTCTCATAATATTTCTCAGTACTAGGCCTTATACTTGAGTCTTTGGGCATACAATCAAAGAGTTGGCCCCGGGCATCACCAGACCTCTGAACGCCACTGGTTTCCCTATCTCCTAATATCATGTTTATTTTTCCACTATAATCTACCTTGTACACAATTATTATCGCATTTACTTTGTCTGCTTTCGTAAGGTGAAGTCCAGGATCTTTACTTAATTCATGGTATAACTTAACAAATCAGGGATCTGAGCTTTGCTCAAGACCTCTACAACACAATTGTCCTCAAAGATTTGTTAAGTTATACCATGAATTAAGGAAAGATCCTGGACTTCACCTTACGAAAGGTAGATTATATTGCAAAAATAAAATTATTAGAAGACAGGGGAACCGACGTGCCCCACAAATGCATCACAACTACTCAAACTCATATTATTTGCAGATAACACAACATATGTGTTCTCTCACCCAAATCCAGTCATACTGGCCAACACTGTTAATGCCGAATTACAGAAAATATCAACATGGATGACGACTATCAAGCTTACTCTCAATACTGACAGGACCTACTTCATACAGTTTGCAAACAAAACCTCAAATGTTCCACTTAACATAATGCTCAATGGTTCACCCATCACAAGACTCACAGAGGGAAAATTCCTAGGAATCCACCTTGACAGTAGCCTTAAATTCCAAAAACACACATACAATAAATTTCCAAGAAAATCTCAAAGACGGTAGGCATATTATCAAAGATACGCTATTATGTGCCACAATCAGCTCTCCTTGAACTATATCATTCACTTATCTACCCTTATCTCACCTATGGAATCTGTGCATGGGGATCAACAACATTAAATCCCCTTAGACCACTCATAACCCAGCAAAAGGCTGCAGTCAGGATGATAACAAATTCCCACTCTAGACAGCATACTCCAACAATATTTAAAAGTCTAAAACTACTCACCATAGAAAACATTCCTACCTATTCAATTGCCTACTACATACATAAAACTCTCCACTCTAATATCAACCCTCCGCTCAAAATTCTCCTCAACAACTTTAATAGGACCCATGACCACAACACAAGATACAGATCACTTTTTGATATACCCCGAGTCCAAACCAACCAATGTAAAAATTCTATGCACATATAGGGCCCCAGAATCTGGAATTCATTACCAGTAAATATTAAGTTAACCTTGTCTGAAAATCAATTTAATACTCTTCTCAAAAACCACCTACTCACCCTAAACTAAATACTCATACTGTAAACTACTTTCAAAAATGCTCAATGTTATTTTACTTAAGATAATCTCAATTTTATATTACCATCCTCCTAAACACTTGTTACAATTTAATATCATCATATTGTCACTTTAACAGTATAATATCATCATATTGTAATTTGAAATAAAATATATAACTTGAATAAACTTAATCAATTTCTCTAGTATTATGTACATAGTCTATAAGTCATTAGATTAAGCTGCCTCTAATGCCATGGCATGTCAGTGGCTCTCCTTGCACTTCACCATGGCATGTCAGTGGCTCTCCTTGCACTTCAGTTTATGATTGTAACTACCAATATCTATGAATAATTGCAAAGAAATAAAATTTACTTTACTTTACTTTACTTTACTAAAAGCTGCTATCAAATTAGCATCTGTCCAAACACTTCTATGCATTTCCATAGTAGCGATTGTTACCCCATCAGTCACTGGTTCGTGGCACACCCTCTGCTGTTTAGCAATGTGTGTCTTCCGGTGCCATCCACGAGGGCCAAGCCCCTAGCACAATCTGTCATCAGGGCAATAAATGTATATTTCCTAGAGATGACAAGCTCATCTATCTTCTTTCTAGTGTGATAAAGGCTGCCGGGAAGATGCAAATGAAATAAAACCAGAAACCTAGAAAATCAAATCCCAAATTAACAAGAAAATAAAAGAGAGATATATTACTGGATCACACAATTAATTACTAGAGACAATAACGACCTCAGAAAGATGGAAAGAAACAGTGGAATTATTAACGTGAATGATTCTTGATAACCAGATGCCATCTGTCTCTCCAAGACCTCCAGTACTCTCACCAGTTGTCATCATCATCATCATCATCATCATCATCATCACAAGTCTTGTGAGCTCGCAACTCTTCTGTTATTATTAACGTAACAAAAATAAAAAAAGTATAATTGGTTCTTGTGATGCAGAACCATTGCAGTGGGTCTCCGAGCACTGTTTTACAGCCCCAGGTTGCCCAATTAAGTCCATGTCACAACCACACTAAATTCATTTTATTGTATTTTTATATTCTTTCATATATATATATATATATATATATATATATATATATATATATATATATATATATATATATATATATATATATATATATCTATATCTATATCTATATATATATATATATATATATATATATATATATATATATATATATATATATATATATATATATATATATATATATATATATATATAAAAAGTAGTTCTAGTCTTTTCGCAACACAGATCATTACAAACAGGTATTTACATAAAAAAACTACATACGTGAAAATACCATTGTTGTGGTGTGGTTAAGGTAGGTAATATTGGTCAGGAAACAGCACAAGTGATTCGTGACGTGGGTCTTAACCGTTACGGTGCCCCGTGACCTGGTGGCAAAAGCTCTCGCTTCACACGGTGAGGGTCCGGGTTCGATTCCCGGCGAAGGGGTGGAAACATTGGACGTGTTTCCTTACACCGGTTGTCTATGTTCACTCTTCAGTAAAATGGGTACCAGGGTGTTAGTGGACTGGTGTCTACCTGGAGTCTACCTGGAGAGAATTCCAGGGGTCAACGCCCCCGCGGCCCGGTCTGTGACCAGGCATCCTGTTGGACCAGAGCCTGATCAACCAGGCTGTTACTGCTGGCCGCACGCAGTCCAACGTACGAACCACAGCCCGGCTGATCAGGTACCGACTTGAGGTGCCTGTCCAGTGCCTGCTTGAAGACAGCCCGGGGTTTGTTGGTAATTCCCCTGATGTATGCTGGGAGGCAGTTGAACAATCTTGGGCCCCTGACACTTATTGTGTTGTCCCTCAACGTGCTAGTGGCACCCTTGCTCTTCATTGGGGGGATGTTACATCGCCTGCCGAGTCTTTTGCTTTCGTAGGGAGTGATTTTTGTGTGCAAGTTTGGTACTAAGCCCTCGAGAATTTTCCATGTGTATATAATAATGTATCTCTCCCGCCTGCGTTCTAGAGAGTACAGGTTTAGGAACTTCAAGCGTTCCCAGTAGTTGAGGTGGTTTATCGCACTTATGCGTGCGGTGAAGGTTCTCTGCACATTTTCAAGGTCAGCAATTTCACCTGCCTTGAAAGGTGCAGTTAGTGTGCAGCAATATTCCAGCCTAGATAGAACAAGCGATCTGTAAAGTGTCAACATGGGCTTGGCATCCCTGGTTTTGAAGATTCTCATTATCCATCCTGTCATTTTTCGAGCAGATGCAATTGCTACTTTGTTATGGTCCTTGAAGGTGAGATCCTCTGACATGATCACTCCCAGGTTTTTGACATTAGTTTTTCGCTCTATTGTGTGGTTGGAATTAGTTTTGTTCTCCGATGATATTTTAATTTCTTCACGTTTTCCGTATCTGAGTAATTGAAATTTCTCATCATTGAACTTCATATTGTTTTCTGCAGCCCATTTAAAGATTTGGTTTATGTCTGCTTGGAGCCTTGCAGTGTCTTCAACGGTGGACACTGTCATACAGATTCGGGTGTCATCTGCAAAGGAAGACACATCACTGTGGCTTATATCCCTGTCAATGTCTGATATGAGGATGAGGAATAGGATGGGAGCAAGTACTGTGCCTTGTGGAACAGAGCTTTTCACAGTAGCTGCCTCAGACTTTACTCTGTTGACTACTACTCTTTGTGTTCTACATGTTAGGAAATTATAGATCCATCTACCAACTTTTCCTGTTACTCCTTTATCACGCATTTTGTGTGCTATTACACCATGATCACACTTGTCAAAGGCTTTTGCAAAGTCTGTGTATATAACATCTGCATTCTGTTTGTCTTCTCGAGCATCCAGGACCTTGTCGTAGTGGTCCAGTAGTTGGGACAGACAGGAGCGACCTGCTCTAAACCCATGCTGCCCTGGGTTGTGTAATTGATGGTTGTCTAGATGAGTGGCGATCTTTCGTCTTAGAACCCTTTCAAAGATTTTTATGATATGGGACGTTAGCGCTATTGGTCTGTAGTTCTTTGCCATTGCTTTACTGCCGCCTTTGTGGCGTGGGGCTATGTCTGTTGTTTTTAGTAACTGCGGGACGACCCCAGTGTCCATGCTCCCTCTCCATAGGATGTTAAAAGCACGTGATAGGGGCTTCTTGCAATTCTTGATGAACATTGAGTTCCATGAGTCTGGGCCTGGAGCGGAGTGCATTTGCATGTCATTTATCGCCTTTTCGAAGTCATGTGGCGTCAGGGTAATGTCAGATAGGCTTGCGTCTACCATGTTCTGTGGCACTCTCCTAAAAAAATCATTTAGGTCTTCAACTTTTAGTCTGGTTAGCGGCTCGCTAAAAACGGAGTCATACTGAGACTTTAGTAACTCACTCATTTCCTTGCTGTCATCTGTGTAGGACCCATCTCGTTTTAAGTAGGGGCCCAATACTGGATGTTGTTCTCGACTTTGATTTGGCATAAGAAAAGAAATACTTTGCTTTACATAGCTTTAAGACGATGTATGATAAAGCTCCTGGAGCAGGGAGAGAGAGGACCTAGTAGCGATCAGTGAAGAGGCGGGGCCAGGAGCTGAGTCTCGACCCCTGCAACCACAGATAGGTGAGTACAAATAGGTGAGTACACACACACAAACACACACACACACACACACACACACACACACAGAGCAGAGGGGGGCACCAACAAGGGACATACCAACAAGTGTTGGATGAAATACATATAACCGAGGGGAGGTGAAGAAGCTGCTAAGTGACCTTGATACCTCATAGGCAGTGGGACCGAACATCTCTCAGTGGGTCCTTAGAGAGGGAGCAGAGACGCTGTGTGTGCCACTAACAACAATTTTCAACACATTCCTTGAAACAGGGCAACTACCTGACGTATGGAAGACGACAAATGTTGTCCCCATTTTTAAGAAAGGAGACAGAAACGAGGCACTAAACTATAGACCAGTGTCACTGACGTGTATAGTATGCAAAGTCATGGAGAAGATTATCAGGAGGAGAGTGGTGGAGCACCTGGAACGGAACAAGATTATAAACGACAACCAGCACGGATTTATGGAAGGCAAATCGTGTGTCACAAACCTACTGACAAGGTAACAGAAGTAAGACACGAGAGAGAGGGGTGGATTGATTGCATTTTCTTGGACTGCAAGAAGGCCTTCGACACAGTTCCTCACAAGAGGTTAGTGCAGAAGTTAGAGGATCAGGCACGTATAATAGGAAGAGTACTGCAATGGATCAGAGAATACCTGACAGGGAGGCGACAACGAGTCATGGTACGGGATGACGTATCACAGTGGGCGCCTGTGACGAGCGGGGTCCCACAGGGGTCAGTCCTAGGACCAGTGCTATTTTTGGTATATGTGAATGACATGATGGAAGGGATAGACTCAGAAGTGTCCCTGTTCGCAGACGATGTGAAGTTGATTAGGAAAATTAAATCACATGAGGATTAGGCAGGACTAAAGAGAGACCTGGACAGGCTGGACGCGTGGGCCAGCAACTGGCTCCTTGAATTTAACCCCCCTAAATGCAAAGTCATGAAGATCGGGGAAGGGCAAAGAAGACCGCAGACAGAGTATAGGCTAGGTGGCCACAGACTGCAAACCTCACTCAAGGAGAAAGATCTTGGGGTGAATATAATACAGAGCACGTCTCCGGAAGCACACATCAACCAGATAACTGCTGCAGCATATGGGCGCCTGGCAAACCTGAGAATAGCGTTCCGATACCTCAGTAAGGAATCGTTCAAGACTCTGTACACCGTGTACGTCAGGCCCATACTGGAGTATGCAGCACCAGTTTGGAACCCACACCTGGTCAAGCATGTCAAGAAATTAGAGAAAGGGCAAAGGTTTGCAACAAGGCTAGTTCCAGAGCTAAGGGGAATGTCCTATGAAGAAAGGTAAAGGGAAATCGGCCTGACGACACTGGAGGATAGGAGGGTTAGGGGAGACATGATAACGACATTCAAAATACTGCTAGGAATAGATAAGGTGGACAGAGACATGATGTTCCAGAGATGGGACACAGAAACAAGGGGTCACAATTGGAAGTTGAAGACTCAGATGAGTTAAAGGGATGTTAGGAAGTATTTCTTCAGTCACAGAGTGGTCAGGAAGTGGAATAGTCTGGAAAAGGAGGTAGTGGAGGCAGCAACCATAAATAGGTTTAAAACGAGGTATGATAAAGTTCATGGAGCAGTGATAGAGAGGACCTAGTAGCGGTCAGTGAAGAGGCGGGGCCAGGAGCCGAGTCTCGACACCTGCAGCCACAAATAGGTGAGTACAAACAGGTGAGTACACACACACACACACTTGATAACTCTCCTTGCTGCCTTGTTTGTGTTTCTCAAATAACAGGTATATTGCAGAGAGATTGTATGCAGTATTTTAGGCTCTGTTGGGAAAAATTGTGATTTTGTACCACGAAGCGAGATTATGAAACACAGTGTTGCCGTGTTTATCACACAGTGTTGCCGTGTTTATCACACAGTGTTGCCGTGTTTATCACACAGTGATGCCGTGTTTATCACACAGTGTTGTCGTGTTTATCACACAGTGTTGCCGTGTTTATCACACAGTGATGCCGTGTTTATCACACAGTGGTGCCGTGTTTATCACACAGTGTTGCCGTGTTTATCACACAGTGTTGCCGTGTTTACCACACAGTGTTGCTGTGTTTACCACACAGTGTTGCTGTGTTTATCACACAGTGATGCCGTGTTTATCACACAGTGGTGCCGTGTTTATCACACAGTGTTGCCGTGTTTATCACACAGTGTTGCCGTGTTTACCACACAGTGTTGCTGTGTTTACCACACAGTGTTGCTGTGTTTAGCACACAGTGTTTCTGTGCTTACCCCACAGTGTTGCCATGTTTATCACACAATGTTTCTGTGTTCACCACACAGTGTTTCTGTGTTCACCACACAGTGTTGCTGTGTTCACCACACAGTGTTGCCATGTTTACCACACACTGTTGCCGTGTTCACCACACACTGTTGCCGTGTTCACTACACAGTGTTGCTGTGGGGAATTGTGGGAGATAAGTCTATCTGGGACACCACCACTAGCAATAAACAAACTCCCAGGGAGATGACCGACTCGTATAATTTTACCTCAGTCATTCCCTTTAAGGTATGTGAGAACTTTACCCGCTCCTGGCCGCACCCAAGGGGTACCTTCAATATTCTCGTTAACCCACTGCACTCTGGACCAGTATAAATAAATCTGAGAAGATCATTTATTATAATTATGATATATTAAATTTAAGTGGACTGTATTGGTTATTAAACAACTGATCAAACAGGAGAAGAGGTAGAGAACACACAGTTAAGTTAACATGACCATCACTCACCTAATTAACAGCATCATAGCGGTGTATCGTAGATCGTTGACCTAGCTAAAGTACATCTACTGTGCGTAACAATATCATTGGCCAATAACAAATTCGCAAGCAGAGTACTTAGCTTTAGATGAGGGAGTCGTTCCGTTGTTGACGTCCTCCTGCGATCTGATTCGATCGCGATGGTAATAGCTGTCTCGTCGAGTCTCCACGGTCTCCACGAGACCGGGTGTTAATTAACATGTGGTTGGTCGGGGTAGCGAATCAGATCCTCTCACTAATCCGACCTTTTGTACTGTTTATACGTATAACTTTACATACTACGTATATCCTGGCTTAATGCCCCACTAGTTTATACACATTCACAGTCTCGATACTTGGATTTCGAGTAGATAACTTGCGATATGTTAGTTCATTTCAACCGCGTCCAATATGGCGGTCGGGGTATGGCGTACCCAAGCTAGCCTCGCCCGGTACAATCAACCCCTGATTATTTACAACTCGGTTTCACTATATTCACCATTTCACAATATTCATCGAATACATTTCAGTCTCTTCTCAGACGAAAACTCCCCTGCATCAGGGGGTTACGACTTTATCCTGCCGTATGGTCATTTCACTCAGTTCAAATAGGCCTATGACCGCATCACTCGCCGGCGACACACCTTATTTCACAGTTATTGTCCTATTACTGGACCTCCTGGACCGATTGTCCCACTATATATTCCCCGCGTCACTGGATATTCCTCCACATTACGAAAGGAGGTAATTAAATCCGATTTGGTGGGCGGAGTCTCCAAATTCGACAGGCCATCCCACCACCTGATCTCGGGTCGCTAGGCTCGCTCTTCACTCTCTGCCCATTCCCCTCTACCCAGCTCCCTGCCCACTTCACGAGGCATCTCGCGCATGCGTGTGAATTCATTGGTTCTTTTCAGTTAATGTTAAGCCAACAGCAACACATTAATGATATCTACTCATATTGGAAAGTTTATCAATTACAACTTTCGGAAAATACCAATATTTTCCACAGTTGCCGTGTTCACCACACAGTGTTGCTGTATTCACCACACACTGTTGCCGTGTTCACCACACAGTGTTGCTGTGTTCACCACACAGTGTTGCCGTATTCACCACACAGTGTTGCCGTGTTCACCACACAGTGTTGCCGTGTTCACCACAGTGTTGCCGTGTTCACCACACAGTGTTGCCGTGTTCACCACACAGTTTTGCCGTGTTCACCACACAGTGTTGCCGTGTTCACCACAGTGTTGCTGTGTTCACCACACAGTGTTGCCATTTCACCACTCAGTTGTTTCAGTATCATAGATACACGTGTTTAGTCTTATCACACTGGTTTTTGGTTACGCCACAGTGTCCGTGACGTCAGAGGCTCAGCGCATGTACAGCCTATCACAGGCAGCTGCACCCACAGTGTTGCCTGCAGGCATCAGCGTTGCGGGGTTTCCACACTGTAAATTCCGTTCCATCCAACAAGGAGTTGCTGTGTTCAGACCCACACAGGTGGTGACACAGTGTGCCGAATTTTTATCACATCGAGTTTATGATGCTTCAACACACAGCTGGCCGTACCGTACCAGTCCTGTTTATCATCACAAGGTTATTGTTCACCATATCTACAGTTCTCTCGGTCACCAACTGCCTTACTGTTAATTTGCTAAACCTACGAGGTTGACCCGGTTTTCAAATTCTGTAAGTCACAGCCAGTGGTCCCATAGCCGTAAAGCTACCACCAGCTACGTCAGCCTGTCAAGCCATTCTACCTTGTGTGCTCTGTCACAAGATTCAGCCCAGTCAATCTGTGTGAAAATATTCTACTAACAGCAAGCCACTTTGCTGTGTTCACCAAGTGCGTGAGTCCAACATTTATACCACTTATACTCCAGTGTATTGCTGTTCGTGTAAATTAACACCCCGTGTTCTTGTGTTGTCTAGAGATTATAGAGGTCAACATACTCCTTGTTGTGTTCACACATAGTTTGCGATTACCACACAGGTCCTGCACACCGTCGTCTGCCGTGGGTTCAACAGTGTGCGTGTCAGCTGCACATGATAGGCTGTGTACATGCGTTTTAGCCTGTCACCACACAGGTTGCCGTGGTCACCACAAAGGCGCTTTTAAAGTTCCCCTACAAAAAGTGTTCATGATACCCACGACATGTTGTCGTGTTCACCACAGTGTTGTCGTGTTCACCACACAGTGTTGCCGTGTTCACCACACAGTGTTGCCGTGTTTACCACACAGTTTTGTGTTCACCACACAGTGTTGCCGTGTTCACCACAAATACCTTCACCACCAGGATGTGAACACATCTGGGTAGGCCTAGTGTTAACTAGGCCGGAGTTGTGAGTTGTCAGTGAACGATTTCACCAACATAAGTCCGTATATCTTCCAGTCATCATAGGAAAAACAACAGTGTTGTGGTGTAGAAAAAAACCCATCTAAACCCAGTAGAGTGAACCATAAGTGCACGGAAACCCAGGTGTTAAAGCGGGGTGAGGTTTACCAGGGTGCCAGAAGTAAACAGGGTGCCAGAGGTAAACCAGGGTGCCAGAGGTACGGCCGCCGTACAGTAGGAGCTGCCAGAAGGACCGGTTTTTATCTCCAACACGCAAGTTATACTTTTGTACCATACCGATCATTATTACTCTGTTTAATCATCTTCCAGTGATCTGTCTCGCGTAACACAAACAATCCCTACAGGATTCATTAAATAAGTGACACTGGATCTCGTCAGATCCAAGAAATAAGGGAACCATTGACTGAATTCAAAACTGGTATCCGTGTCCGGATTCAATAGGCGGACGGAGTTTTAGGGGACGTTATCAAACACCCAAACAATAACAGTAAGAATAACTTTTATGAGGTAAGATTGTCCAAACACTTACACATGCAAATAAAATAGATACGATACAAATAGATGGATCACCACTTCAGGGAACCTATTAGTAGAATATACAGTAAAGCAACCAACAAAATCAATCATGAAACCCTGTGTAGTATGCAAACTAACAAGCAAACGTTCCTCTGCATGGATTACATGCAACTTTTGTGGTAAATGCTGCCACGCCCCTTGTGTAGACATTCAAGACTCTACCACCCGAGATATTAAACAAGGGAAGTGTTTTTGGGTATGTCCAAATGAGACCGAACTGTGGAATAAAATCACATCGATATTAAAAGATGACAACACCAAATCGGACTTCATAAAAAACATGACAGCTTTCTATAACAGTTGGGAAAGTAAAAAATCAGGGCCAGATGGTGCTACCGCCCCTGGTACAGATGTTGAAATGGTAGCCAGTAAATTTAAGAATAGAGAAATAAATGATAGTGACCTGAAGAGGGACAGTAGCTCTAGTGAAATAAATGATGGGGAAACAGGTGTAGATAAGGACACACACAAAACAGTGTTACAAACTAGCAATACCACGGTAGATAGTAAACAAGGGGATGCTTAGGGAAATACTGAAGATAAATTACTGGAAACAGTTGAAGGCTCCATTGTTAGCACTAGTAACGAAGGCAGACACGAGACAGGAACATACCCACCAATGGGGAACACAGTCACAAAAAACCAGGGCAAACGGAAACCAGGCCTATGTGAATATTATGCACTTGGTATCTGCAGGCATGGAAAATCTGGGAAATCAGATGGGACATGCAATTATGATCACCCCAGAAAATGCCGTTCCCATATGAAAACAGGCAAATGCAACCTCCCGTCCTGTAAGTTTTTCCACCCTGAAATGTGCCACACATCAATTCAGGAAAGACAGTGCTATAACTTATATTGCCAGGCATACCACCTAAAGGGTACGAGGTGACACAGAACATCCAGACCATGGCAAAATCAGGGTAGCCACAGCCACTCTGGAGAAAGAGGTTTTTTAGTGCCAGGAAGGAAAAAAAGCTGGCAGGAAATGACAGAAATTGTACACCAACTGCAATCATTTCTGGAGTGGAATCACAGTCAGTGGCCTCCACTCCATTACAACAGATATTAGAGCCAGGAAAAAAAGACCCCCCCCATACCACCAATACCACCAATCCAACTACATTCATCTTTGCTAATATACAGGGTTTAAAGCCAGCAACAAACAGCAAGGTACCTTACATTCGTGGACTGCTTACAGAGTCAAATGCTATGTTTGCGGCTTTCACAGAGACCCACATAAGAGATCACTTGGACAATGAAATATGGATCCCGGGCTACAACCTATACATGTGTGACAGAGTGAACAGGCAAAAAGGGGGGTTGGCCTGTATATCACAGAGTCACTTATATGTTCAGAACTACTAAATGCCTCAAATGATGTAGTTGAAGTATTAGCAATAAAGGTCGAGAATCAAAACCTGGTCATCGTGGTTGTCTACAAGCCCCCGGATGCAACGTCCCAACAATTCCAGGAACAGCTTCTGAAAATTGACCACTGTCTGGAAAATCTTCCAGCACCTGCCCCCAACATCTTGCTACTGGGGGATTTCAACCTCAGGCACCTAAAATGGAGGAACATTGCAAACAATGTGGTAGCAGAGATAACACCAGGAGGCAGCTCAGATGAAAATTCACACATGCATGAACTTTTAAATCTCTGCACCAAGTTCACCTTAAACCAGCAAATAGTAGAGCCCACAAGATTAGAGAATACGCTGGACCTCATCTTCACCAACAATGATGATCTGATACGAAATGTCATCATATCAAAAACAATATACTCAGATCACAACATAATAGAGGTCCAGACATACATGCGGGGAGCCCCAGATCAACAAAATGTGATCAGCCGCGAGGGAGCTTTCTCCAAATTCAACTTCAATAACAAAAACATAAGGTGGGACCAAGTAAACCAAGTCCTAAATGATATAAACTGAGAAGATTGCCTAAGCATCACGGATCCCAACCTATGTCTAGACCAAATTAACTCTGTGGTACTTGAATTTTGCTCAAGGCAAATTCCCTTAAGGAAAAGGAGGAGAAGATGCAAACTAGAAAGAGAGAGGCGCTCCCTATACAGGCGAAGGCAAAGAATAACGGAGCGGCTACAGGAGGCTAATAACTCTGAAATACGTATGGAGACACTAGTCAGAGAAATAGCAAACATCGAATTAAAACTAAAGGAATCTTACAGGAATCAAGAGACACGGGAAGAACTAAAAGCCATAAATGAAATTGAAAGAAACCCTAAGTATTTCTTTTCCTACTTAAACGGGATGGGTCCTACACAGATGACAGCAAGGAAATGAGTGAGTTACTTAAATCCCAGTATGACTCAGTTTTTAGCGAGCCACTAACCAGACTGAAAATCGAAAACCTAAATGATTTTTTTATGAGAGTGCCACAGAACTTGACAGACGCATGCCTTTCTGACATCACCACGACGCCAAATGACTTCGAAAAGGCAATAAATGACATGCCATGCACTCCGCTCCAGGCCCAGACTCATGGAACTCCGTGTTCATCAAGAACTGCAAGAAGCCCCTATCACATGCTTTTAACATCCTATGGAGAGGGAGCATGGACACTGGGATCGTCCCGCAGCTACTAAAAACAACAGACATAGCCCCGCTCCACAAAGGGGGCAGTAAAGCAATAGCAAAGAACTACAGACCAATTGCGCTAACGTCCCATATCATAAAAATCTTTGAAAGGGTTCTAAGAAGCAAGATCGCCACCCATCTTGATACCCATCAATTGCACAACCCAGGACAGCATGGGTTTAGAGCAGGCCGCTCCTGTCTGTCCCAACTACTGGACCACTACGACAAGGTCCTGGATGCTCTAGAAGATAAACAGAATGCAGATGTTATATACAGAGATTTTGCAAAAGCCTTTGACAAGTGTGACCATGGTGTAATAGCACACAAAATGCGTGATAAAAGAATAACAGGAAAAGTTGGTAGATGGATCTATAATTTCCTAACATGTAGAACACAAAGAGTAGTAGTCAACAGAGTAAAGTCTGAGGCAGTTACTGTGAAAAGCTCTGTTCCACAAGGCACAGTACTTGCTCCCATCCTATTCCTCATCCTCATATCAGACATTGACAGCGATATAAGCCACAGTGCTGTGTCTTCCTTGCAGATGACACCCGAATCTGTATGACAGTGTCCACCGTTGAAGACACTGCAAGACTCCAAGCAGACATAAACCAAATCTTTAAATGGGCTGCAGAAAACAATATGAAGTTCAATGATGAGAAATTTCAATTACTCAGATACGGAAAACGTGAAGAAATTAAAATATCATCTGAGTACAAAACTAATTCCAACCACACAATAGAGCGAAAAACTAATGTCAAAGACCTGGGAGTGATCATGTCAGAGGATCTCACCTTCAAGGACCATAACAAAGTAGCAATTGCATCTGCTCGAAAAATGACAGGATGGATAATGAGAACCTTCAAAACCAGGGATGCCAAGCCCATGTTGACACTTTACAGATCGCTTGTTCTATCTAGGCTGGAATATTGCTGCACACTAACTGCACCTTTCAAGGCGGGTGAAATTGCTGACCTTGAAAATGTGCAGAGAACCTTCACCGCACGCATAAGTGCGATAAACCACCTCAACTACTGGGAACGCTTGAAGTTCCTAAACCTGTACTCTCTAGAACGCAGGCGGGAGAGATACATTATTATATACACATGGAAAATTCTCGAGGGCTTAGTACCAAACTTGCACACAAAAATCACTCCCTACGAAAGCAAAAGACTCGGCAGGCGATGTAACATCCCCCCAATGAAGAGCAAGGGTGCCACTAGCACGTTGAGGGACAACACAATAAGTGTCAGGGGCCCAAGATTGTTCAACTGCCTCCCAGCATACATCAGGGGGATTACCAACAAACCCCTGGCTGTCTTCAAGCAGGCACTGGACAGGCACCTCAAGTCGGTACCTGATCAGCCGGGCTGTGGTTCGTACATTGGACTGCGTGCGGCCAGCAGTAACAGCTTAGTTGATCAGGCTCTGGTCCAACAGGAGGCTTGGTCACAGACCGGGCCGCGGGGGCGTTGACCCCTGGAATTCTCTCCAGGTAGACTCCAGGTAATATACTGTATGTGCAGAAAGTTCCTAGATTTATGCTAGTTAGGTTAGGTAATAACCACCACCACTATCATCTAACCAGCCACCACCATCATCTCACCAGCCACCACCACCATCATCTCACCAGCCTCCACCATCATCTCACCAGCCACCACAATCATCTCACCAGCCACCACAATCATCTCACCAGCCACCACAATCATCTCACCAGCAACCACAATCATCTCACCAGCAACCACAATCATCTCACCAGCCACCACAATCATCTCACCAGCCACCACAATCATCTCACCAGCCACCACAATCATCTCACCAGCCACCACAATCATCTCACCAGCCACCACAATCATCTCACCAGCAACCACAATCATCTCACCAGCCACCACCATCATCTCACCAGCCTCCACAGTCATCTCACCATTCTCTACCATCATCTCACCAGCCTCCACAATCATCCACCACTATCAATAATGACCACCATCACCAGCAGCTACAAGCACCAGCCACCAACACTGATCAAGTACTCACAACCACCAATGCAATAAGACCACTTGGCAGTTAACTATAAACCAGCAGTGGAACACCACCCTGGGTACCCTTAAATCTCACACACGATCTCCCAACTTTAAAAGGAGCACCGCAAATCATATCTAAATGGGAGTCTGAAATAGCCAAGTCGTAACTTGGGTCGGACTCCTTGTACCTCTCTTCAGGATGTTATGTACCTCCTGGGGCGTTTTTTATGAGCTGGTTTAAAGTTCATCTCTCTCTCTTTCTTTTTTTAGGTAGATCTGTTAAGTTTTGTGGTCAGGTGAAGCCAGAGTGACGGCAGTGAAGACTTGAGAGGCGGGCGGCTAGGAGCCGAGACTCGACCCCTTCACTAACAGAGACGTGATCGCAGAGATTCGTAAAGCTCTACACAGTGAAACACGACTTGATAAAGCTCTACACAGAGTGAAACATTGTCCCAGTTAAGCAGGTTCTGCTCCTGTGTCGTTTATCCACTCTATATTGTCTTCTTGTTAATATGAACACTCTTGTTGTTGTTGTTGTTGTTGCTGTTGTGTGTGTGTGTACTCACCTAGTTGTGGTTGCCGGGGTCGAGTCATAGCTCCTGGCCCCGCCTCTTCACTGGCCGCTACTGGGTCACTCCCTGCGCCATGAGTTTTATCATACCTCTGCTTAAAGCTATGTATTGAGCCTGCCTCCACTACATCGCTTCCCAAGCTATTCCACTTCCCGACCACTCTGTGACTGAAGAAATACTTCCTAACATCTCTGTGATTCATCTGAGTCTTCAACTTCCAGCTGTGTCCCCTTGTTGTGTGTCCCATCTCTGGAACATTCTGTCTCTGTCCACTTTGTCAATTCCTCTCAGTATCTTATATGTCGTTATCATGTCCCCCCTATCTCTCCTGTCCTCCAGTGTCGTCAGGTCGATTTCCCTTAACCTCCCCTCGTAGGACATAGTGTATGTGTGTGTGTGTGTGTGTGTGTAGAGCTGTATCAAGTCATGTTTATCTAATCGTAGAGCTTTATCACGACATGTTTCGCTCTACCTAGAGCTTCCTCAAGCCATTATTACACAGGGCGAAACGTTGTTCCCCCATAAAAACTTGCATGTTGCAACCAGTGTGTGGATTTCCCCTCTGTCTGTAGTGAAATACTTGCTAGAGCTTATTTCCAGCGTGGTTCACCCTGTATTTCCAGCGTGGTTCACCCTGTATTTCCAGCGTGGTTCACGCTGTATTTCCAGCGTGGTTCACGCTGTATTTCCAGCGTGGTTCACGCTGTATTTCCAGCGTGGTTCACGCTGTATTTCCAGCGTGGTTCACGCTGTATTTCCACGTGGTTCACGCTGTATTTCCAGCGTGGTTCACGCTGTATTTCCAGCGTGGTTCACGCTGTATTTCCACGTGGTTCACCCTGTATTTCCAGCGTGGTTCACCCTGTATTTTCAGCGTGGTTCACCCTGTATTTCCAGCGTGGTTCACGCTGTATTTCCAGCGTGGTTCACGCTGTATTTCCAGCGTGGTTCACCCTGTATTTCCAGCGTGGTTCACCCTGTATTTCCAGCGTGGTTCACGCTGTATTTCCAGCGTGGTTCACGCTGTATTTCCAGCGTGGTTCACCCTGTATTTCCAGCGTGGTTCACCCTGTATTTCCAGCGTGGTTCACGCTGTATTTCCAGCGTGGTTCATCCTGTATTTCCAGCGTGGTTCACCCTGTATTTCCAGCGTGGTTCACCCTGTATTTCCAGCGTTGTTCACGCTGTATTTCCAGCGTGGTTCACCCTGTATTTCCAGCGTGGTTCACCCTGTATTTCCAGCGTGGTTCACCCTGTATTTCCAGCGTGGTTCACCCTGTATTTCCAGCGTGGTTCACCCTGTATTTTCAGCGTGGTTCACCCTGTATTTCCAGCGTGGTTCACGCTGTATTTCCAGCGTGGTTCACGCTGTATTTCCAGCGTGGTTCACGCTGTATTTCCAGCGTGGTTCACCCTGTATTTCCAGCGTGGTTCACCCTGTATTTCCAGCGTGGTTCACGCTGTATTTCCAGCGTGGTTCACCCTGTATTTCCAGCGTGGTTCACCCTGTATTTCCAGCGTGGTTCACGCTGTATTTCCAGCGTGGTTCACCCTGTATTTCCAGCGTGGTTTACCCTGTATTTCCAGCGTGGTTCACGCTGTATTTCCAGCGTGGTTCATCCTGTATTTCCAGCGTGGTTCACCCTGTATTTCCAGCGTGGTTCACCCTGTATTTCCAGCGTGGTTCACCCTGCATTTCCAGCGTGGTTCACCCTGTATTTCCAGCGTGGTTCACGCTGTATTTCTAGCGTGGTTCACCCTGTATTTCCAGCGTGGTTC
The DNA here is from genome assembly GCA_009830355.1 of Cherax destructor. Lineage (NCBI taxonomy): Eukaryota > Metazoa > Arthropoda > Malacostraca > Decapoda > Parastacidae > Cherax > Cherax destructor. The sequence goes on along the minus strand of WNWK01008035.1, from coordinate 39,592 downwards.
ACCATGTATTTCCAGCGTGGTTCACGCTGTATTTCCAGCGTGGTTCACCCTGTATTTCCAGCGTGGTTCACCCTGTATTTACAGCGTGGTTCACGCTGTATTTCCAGCGTGGTTCACCCTGTATTTCCAGCGTGGTTCATTCTGTATTTCCAGCGTGGTTCACCCTGTATTTCCAGCGTGGTTCACCCTGTATTTCCAGCGTGGTTCACCCTGTATTTCCAGCGTGGTTCACCCTGTATTTCCAGCGTGGTTCACCCTGTATTTTCAGCGTGGTTCACCCTGTATTTCCAGCGTGGTTCATCCTGCATTTCCAGCGTGGTTCACCCTGTATTTCCAGCGTGGTTCACGCTGTATTTCCAGCGTGGTTCACCCTGTATTTCCAGCGTGGTTCACCCTGTATTTCCAGCGTGGTTCACGCTGTATTTCCAGCGTGGTTCACCCTGTATTTCCAGCGTGGTTCACCCTGTATTTCCAGCGTGGTTCACGCTGTATTTCCAGCGTGGTTCACCCTGTATTTCCAGCGTGGTTTACCCTGTATTTCCAGCGTGGTTCACGCTGTATTTCCAGCGTGGTTCATCCTGTATTTCCAGCGTGGTTCACCCTGTATTTCCAGCGTGGTTCACCCTGTATTTCCAGCGTGGTTCACCCTGCATTTCCAGCGTGGTTCACCCTGTATTTCCAGCGTGGTTCACGCTGTATTTCTAGCGTGGTTCACCCTGTATTTCCAGCGTGGTTCACCATGTATTTCCAGCGTGGTTCACGCTGTATTTCCAGCGTGGTTCACCCTGTATTTCCAGCGTGGTTCACCCTGTATTTACAGCGTGGTTCACGCTGTATTTCCAGCGTGGTTCACCCTGTATTTCCAGCGTGGTTCATTCTGTATTTCCAGCGTGGTTCACCCTGTATTTCCAGCGTGGTTCACCCTGTATTTCCAGCGTGGTTCACCCTGTATTTCCAGCGTGGTTCACCCTGTATTTCCAGCGTGGTTCACCCTGTATTTCCAGGGTGGTTCACGCTGTGTTCCAGCTGACGACTGGATCTCCCAGCTGACGACGCCCCAGTATTCATGCGACGCCTGTGATGCCAGGAGTGAGAGATGGCCGATCATTCTCGCCCATCTAAAAGCTTTCCTCATTTATCTGATGTTGATGCTGGGATACCAACCTGAGTTGAGTTGCTGCTCTAATATTGTCTTACGTCAACCTGAATAAATGAAATTAGATAGACGGGGAATAGAGAATGAGAGAGGTGCGGCTGTTCAACCCCCCTCTGAATGTTGAAGACAGAGTAAAATTGCTCACAGTGTCCAGAATATCTTGCTGCCAATTTTGTCAAGGCTGGGAACCAAAGCAGTCATAGTACTAGGGGGAGAGAGCACAACTTTGTAGTTCCCACAGTCAGTGGCCAGGCTTCAAACACCTTTTATTGTACAGCAATAAAGGAATGGAACAGACTGCCTGCACATGTCAAAGCCAGTCATAGCATGAGCCAGTTCATGAAGAGAGCTAAAAGGTACCTAATGAATGTAGTTACATAAAGGGAGGAAAATGATTTCATGTATAACTAACATACATGTATCTATTATTGTGATCTGAACCTCCCTTTACTGTAAATAACTCAGTTTACCTTATTCCTAGCATATCGCCTTTTAAATAATAAGGTATTACAAAGACAACAATGGAAATAAGTCACTTCGTCTGACTTTTCTGGGTTATCCTGGGTAATATACACATATGCTGCTGTGTATGATAATTTATGTAAGTGTATTTATATGTACCTGTATCTGGATAAAGATATTTACTTACTCGGTAATTAAAGACGATGGTGCTTTTTATCTGACGTGCGTGTGTATTATAAACCTTGGTTATAAATACCGACAAGTTGGTTTATATAAACACGTGAGTAAACACTAGGATATATTTAAGTGATCAACGTCCTGGGACCTTGATCACTTCTAACATACAGAGGTTGAAAGACAGTATAGGCTGAAGTGAGGTGTGAGTGACGCATGGTGACCTGAAGTGAGGTGTGAGTGACGCATGGTGACCTGAAGTGAGGTGAGTGACGCATGGTGACCTGAAGTGAGGTGTGAGTGACGCATAGTGACCTGAAGTGAGGTGTGAGTGACGCATGGTGACCTGAAGTGAGGTGAGTGACGCATGGTGACCTGAAGTTAGGTGTGAGTGACGCATGGTGACCTGAAGTGAGGTGTGAGTGATGCATGGTGACCTGAAGTGAGTTGTGAGTGACACATGGTGACCTGAAGTGAGGTGTGAGTGATGCATGGTGACCATAAGTGAGGTGTGAGTGACGCCCCTTCTGTTCATTGGCTCTATATCCTGCTTCAGTATTCTTCTAGGCTCTGTATACTGGCCTTTGCAGCTTCAGCTTCCAGCTCCCACTTCTTGCTCTTTGCATCCATCCTCTCCTCCATTTTATTGGTAAGTTCTTCTAGCTTCCTTTCCCACTCTTGTTCCATCCTTCTCCTGAGGTCTTCCACTCAGTCTTTCTTTCCAGGAAAAGCTTCCTCTGTTTCCCAGGCTCTTCGTACTCCCCTCTGGGGTCCCAGATTTTTCTTTATACGCTTGTAACAAAAAAATGTGTGTGTGTGGGTTGTATATATGTGTGTTGTATGTGTATGTATGTTGAATGTGTGTGTGTGTGTGTGCATACTCAACTAATTGTGGTTGCAGGGGTCGAGTCATAGTTCCTGACCCTTCCTCTTTGCTGGTCCCTACTAGGTCACTCTCTCCCTGCTCCATGAGCTTTATTATACCTCTTCTTAAAGCTATGTATGGATCCTGCATCAACTACATCACTCTCCAGACTATTCCACTTCGTGACAATATGACTGAACAAATACTTCCTAACATCCCTGTGATTCATCTGAGTCTTCAGCTTCCAGTTGTGACCCCTTGTTGCTGTGTCTCATCTCAGGAACATCCTGTCCCTATCCACCTTGTCAATTCCTCTCAGTATTTTATATGTCATTATCATTTCATCCCTATGCCTCCTGTCCTCCAGTATCATCAGATTCATACCCCTTAACCTCTCCTCGTAGGACATACCCCTTAGTTCTGGGACTAGTCTTGTTGCAAACATTTGCACTGAGCGTGTGTGTTGCAGTGTTGCTAGTGATACCTACACTCCTAGCGTTACCTACACTGCTAATGTTACCTACACTGCTAGTCATACCTACAATACTAGTGTTACCTACACTGCTAGTGCTACCTACACTACTAGTGCTACCTACACTGCTAGTGCTACTTACACTGTTAGTGCTACCTACACTGCTAGTGCTACTTCCACTGCTAGTGTTACCTACACTGCTAGTGCTACCTACACTGCTAGTGCTACCTTCACTGCTAGAGCTACCTACACTGCTAGTGTTACCTACACTGCTAGTGCTACCTACACTGCTAGTGCTACTTCACTGCTAGTGCTCCTCACTGCTGTGCTGCCTCACTGCTGAGTGCTGCTGCACTGCTGGTGCTACCTACACTGCTAGTGCTCCTCACTGCTAGTGCTCCTACACTGCTAGTGTACTCACTGCTGTGCTCCTCACTGCTGTGCTACCTGCACTGCTGGTGCCCTGCACTGCTGTGCTCTCACTGCTGTGCTCCTCACTGCTGAGTGTTGCCTGCACTGCTAGTGCTCCTACACTGCTAGTGCTCCTCACTGCTAGTGACTGCTCTACCACTGCTAGTGTCCTACACTGCTAGTGCACCTCACTGCTAGTGCTCTACACTGCTGTGCTACCTACACTGCTAGTGCTGACCTACACTGCTGTGCTGCTGCTGTGCACCTCACTGTTAGTGCTACCTACACTGCTAGTGCTCCCACACTGCTAGTGCTACCTACACTGCTAGTGCTACCTGCACTGCTAGTGCTACATCACTGTAGTGCTGCCTCACTCTGAGTGTTACCTGACACTGCTAGTGCTCCTATGCTGCTGGTGCTGCTTACACTGCTAGTGCTACCTGCACTGTAGTGCTCCTCACTGCTGTGCTACCTCACTGCTAGTGCTACCTGCACTGCTAGTGCTGACCTGCACTGCTAGGTGTCCTCACTGCTAGTGCTCCTAACTGCTAGTGCTCTCACTGCTAGTGCTACTTCCACTGCTAGTGTTACCTACACTGCTAGTGCTACCTACACTGCTAGTGCTACCTACACTGCTAGTGCTACTTACACTGCTAGTGCTACCTACACTGCTAGTGCTACCTACACTGCTAGTGCTACCTACACTGTTAGTGCTACCTACACTGCAAGTGCTACTTACACTGCTAGTGCTACCTACACTGCTAGTGCTACCTACACTGCTAGTGCTACATACTGCTGGTGCTGCCTGCACTACTGGTGTTACCTACACTGCTAGTGCTACCTATACTGCTAGTGCTACTTACACTGCTAGTGCTACCTACACTGTTAGTGCTACCTACACTGCTAGTGCTACCTACACTGCTAGTGCTACCTACACTGCTAGTGTTACCTACACTGCTAGTGCTACCTATACTGCTAGTGCTACTTACACTGCTAGTGCTACCTACACTGCTAGTGCTACCTACACTGCTAGTGCTACCTACACTGCTAGTGCTACCTACACAGTGCTGCCTACACCCTGCTGACGTTTCATAATCTCTGGCAGTGTCGAGTCTTATGGGATGGTCAAACTATCCGGTGTCCTCTAGCCAGAGTGATGATATTTGTACAGCCATTGCCATTGAAGTCGACCATGTTGCAGGCGTTGTGACCAATTTATTAGTGACTCGTACGTATCAGAGAGCGATGTAACGGTTACCGTCGTAACCTGGGCAGTAATGCTGGCTGCCAGGGATACCGGAGGGAGGGATAGAGTGGGATACCGGGGCAGGGATAGAGTGGGACACCTGGGAGAGGGATAGATAGGGATGCGACATCCCTCGTCTTGGTGTATAACTGGAGATAGTGGTAGTTACTGTTTGTCAAAGACGTTTGTTAATAGATACTTATCCTGTGTGTGCGTGTGTGTGTGTGTGTGTGTGTGTGTGTGTGTGTGTGTGTGTGTGTGTGTGTGTGTACTCACCTAATTGTACTCACCTAATTGTGGTTGCAGGGGTCGAGACTCAGCTCCTGGCCCCGCCTCTTCGCTGTCTGCTACTGGGTCTCTGCTCTCCCTGCTCCATGAGCTTTATCATACCTTGTCTTAAAACTATGTATGGTTCCTGCCTCCACTATATCTTTCTCTAGACTATTCCACTTCCTGACTACTCTGTGGCTGAAGAAATGCTTCCTAACATCCCTTTGACTCATCTGAGTCTTCAGCTTCCAGTTGTGTCCCCTTGTTTCTGTGTTCCCTCTCTGGAACATCCTGTGTGTGTGTGTGTGTGTGTGTGTTTTACACATGTAGTGGAAACTACATAATATAGTTTGTATTCACTTATTTATGGTTGCAGTGGTTGAGTTTCAGCTCCTGGCCCGCCTCTCTGCTGGCCTCTTCTTGTTTCACTCTCCTGGCTGCGTGAGCCCTGTCATACTCCACTCTAAGGCTAAAGAAGTATTTCCTAACATATCCCCTGACGTGTCTTCTTGCATGTGTGACCTGGGTACCTGAGACCCGCCTCTCACACTCTCTCTGTCCACTTAGTCAATTCCACTCTGTATTTTGTATGTCGTAATCATGTCACATCTTGTCGCTTCGTTCTCAGTTTTGGAACTAGTTTTGTTGCAAACCTTACAGTTTTTCCAGCTTCTTTAAACACTTCACCAGGTGTGGGTTTCATACTGGCGCTGAGTACTCCAGGATGGACCTGACATATGTCGGGTATAAGATTGTGAATGACTCTTTGTCGATATTCCTGAAAGGTTCCTGGAAAGTTACCAGATTTGCGTTTGTTGCATCGGTGTGTGTGTTTGTACTCACCTAACTCTACTCACCTAATTGTGGTTGCAGGGGTCGAGTCATAGCTCCTGGTCCCACCTCTTCACTGGTCGCTACTAGGTCCTCTCTCTCCCTACTCCATGAGCTTTGTCATACCTCCTCTTAAAACTATGTATGGATCCTGCCTCCACTACCTCACTTTCCAGAACATTCCACTTCCTGACAATTCTATGACTGAAGAAATACTTCCTAACATTCCTTTGACTCATTTGAGTCTTCAACTTCCAATTGTGACCCCTTGTTGCTGTGTCTCATATCTGGAACACCTTGTAAATTCCTTGCAGTATTTTATGTCGTTATTATATCCCCCCAAGTCCCTATCAAAGTCATTACCTGACATGCCGGGCTGTGGTTCGTACGTCGGTTTGCGTGCTGTCAGCAGTAACAGCCTGGTTGATCAGGCTCTAATCCACAATGAGGCCTTGTCACAGACCGGACCGCGGGGGCGCTGATCCCCGAAACTCTCTCCAGGTATACTCCAGGTATCTCTCCTGTCCTCCAGTGTCGTCAGGTCTATTTCCCTTAACCTTTCTTCGTAGGACATTTCCCTTAGCTCCGGGACTAGTCTTGTTGCAAACCTTTGCATTTTCTCTAATTTCTTGACGTACTTGACCAGGTGTGGGTTCCAAACTGGTGCTGCATACTCCAGTATGGGCCTGACGTATACGGTGTACAGTGTCTTGAACGATTCCTTACTGAGGTATCGGAACGCTATTCTCAGGTTTGCTAGGCGCCCATATGCTGCAGCAGTTATCTGGTTGATGTGTGCCTCAGGAGATGTGCTCGGTATTATACTCACCCCAAGATCCTTTTCCATGAGTGAGGTTTGCAGTCTTTGGCCACCTAGCCTATACTCTGTCTGCGGTCTTCTTTGCCCTTCCCCGATCTTCATTACTTTGCATTTGGTGGGATTAAATTCCAGGAGGCAGTTGCTGGACCAGGCTTCCAGTCTGTCCAGGTCTCTTTGTAGTCCTGCCTGATCCTCATCCGATTTAATTGTACTCACCTCACCTAATTGTGGTTGCAGGGGTCGAGACTCAGCTCCTGGCCCCGCCTCTTCGCTGTCTGCTACTGGGTCTCTGCTCTCCCTGCTCCATGAGCTTTATCATACCTTGTCTTAAAACTGTGTATGGTTCCTGCCTCCACTATATCATTCTCTAGTCCATTCCACTTCCTGACTACTCTGTGGCTGAAGAAATGTTTCCTGACATCCCTTTGACTCATCTGAGTCTTCAGCTTCCAGTTGTGTCCCCTTGTTTCTGTGTTCCCTCTCTGAAACAACCTGTCACTATCTACCTTGTCAATTCCCCGCAGTATTTTGTATGTCGTTATCATGTCCCCTGTGTGTGTGTGCGTGTGCGTGTGTGTGCATGTGCGTGTGTGTGTGCGTGTGTGTGTGCGTGCGTGTATGTGTGTGCGTGTGTGTGTGTGTGTGCGTGTTTGTGTTTGTGTGTGTGTGTGTGTGTGTGTGTGCGTGTGCGTGTGTGTGTGTGCGTGTACGTATGTGTGTATGTGTGTGTGTGTGTCTGTGCGTGTTTGTGTGTGCGTGTTTGTGTGTGCGTGTGTGTGTACTCACCTAATTCACCTAATTGTACTCACCTAATTGTGGTTGCAGGGGTCGAGACTCAGCTCCTGGCCCCTCCAGGTACCTGTGGTACAGGTACCTGGAGGCAGAGTTATGGAAGTACCTGTAGTACAAGTACCTGAAGGCAGAGCTATGGAGGTACCTGTGGCACAGGTACCTGGAGGCAGAGTTATGGAGGTACCTGTAGTACAAGTACCTGGAGGCAAAGTTATGGAGGTACCTGTGGTACAGGTACCTGGAGGCAGAATTATGGAGGTACCTGTGGTACAGGTACCTGGAGGCAGATTTATGTAGGTACCAGTGGTACAGGTACCTGGAGGCAGAGTTATGGAGGTACCTGTGGTACAAGTACCTGGAGGCAGAGCTATGGAGGTACCAGTGGTACAAGTACCTGGAGGCAGAGTTATGGAGTTGACTGTGGTACAAGTACCTGGAGGCAGAGTTATGGAGTTATGGAGCAGATGCTAGATACGACGAAGTGCTGTGAGCTTCCTGGCCGCCTTGTTTGCAATATTTACAACGTGGTTCTTCATGGTCATTTTGGAGTCAAATTTCACCTCAAGGATATTAATTCCGTCCCCAGGTACCAACACTCTCCCATTCACTCTTACCACTGCTCCAGCACTACCATCATGGTCCTAGAGACCATCATCAATTGTGTTTTCTCATGGGATAGCTAAAGAAGTTCATTGAAGTAGACATTCCATAACAATGGCCCAAGCACACTTCCCTGTGGAACACTTGCACCAATAAGATGTCTTGCTGACTCTGTCCCATTGAGAACTACGCTTACCTTGAAGGTAATCTCTGAGGGGACATAGTGTAGAGCCTGCAACTCCCACTGCTTTGCAGTTTTGCCAAGAGTCCCTGGTGCCATACTCTGTCGAAAGCACAAGCAATGTCCATTGCTACTGTACAGCTATACAGTGTCTGGTGCCACTTAGTGGAGAGGTTTAACAACAGATCAGCAGCAGAATAACCTTTTCTGAAGCCATATTGACGGTCACAAAGAAGTGAGTGATAGTCTCAAGAATCTTGCCAGTGATTGACAGGAGTGACACTGGTCTGTAGTTGATGATGATTTCCGCTCTGCTCTTCATTTCGTGAACAGCGACCACATTTGTCTCTTTCCACAGAGAAGGTCATTTACACTGTGCTAGGCAGTGCTGATAGATGCGAATTAGAGGTGCTGCTAGCTGGTCAGCACATCTACTCAGCAATCTTGGGCTCAACTTATCTGGGCCCACAACCTTTTCTTGGTCCACTAATTTAAGGAGAAGATACACCTCCTCCTCCTGTCTTATTGTCATTACTGACAACTTTGACACAGTTCTTGCTGCTAGCCAACCAGGTTCCTCTTATCCAACTTTTATAAACTAATTATTTGCTCCCTTCCCTTCTTCATCTATTCTTCTTGTCTAACTACTTCCCTCACTCCCTTTGTTCCTCTTTTTCCCTCTTCAACTCGCCCTTCCTCCCTCCTCTTTTCCATCGTCCCTTGCTCTCTCCTCCTATTCTCCTCCTTCTTTCCCTCCCTCCTTCCTCTTCATTCGTCCCCTCCTTCCTTTCTCCCTTCCTCCTCCTCCCCCCCTCCCAGTAGCAGATCAGTGTTACCTGGCACCAAAACATCACACATGAAGCGGAGGTTATAATTAACAAGGAAGGGGAGGCTCCATTACTGACCCTTCCTGGATAATTACTGAAGTGACACTTGTGGTGGATGGTTGGCACTGTTGGGGAGGGACGGGATTGGCACTGTTGGGGAGGGACGGGATTGGCACTGATGGGGAGGGACGGGATTGGCACTGATGGGGAGGGACGGGATTGGCACTGTTGGGGAGAGAAATTTGGGACTGAAAGAAGTGGGTCTAGTATGTGTATCCCTGAGAGAGAGAGAGAGAGAGAGAGAGAGAGAGAGAGAGAGAGAGAGAGAGAGAGAGAGAGAGAGAGAGAGAGAGAGAGAGAGAGAGAGAGAGAGAGAGAGAGAGAGATTACTTTCCTGTCTCCCCTGCGACAACACACTTCTCTGTGTGTTCTCCAGCAGATAACAATAATAATAATAATCATTATATCTACCAGTACATGTACAAGTTATACAGACCATAGCTGACATCAATGACATACTACTATATAGAAAGTCGCTTGTTATGCTGAGCATTTCCCGCAAATTAGGTCAATTTTGTCCCCAGGATGCGACCCACACCAGTCCACTAACACCCAGGTACCTATTTTACTGGTAGGTGAAGAGGGACAACAGGTGTCTTAAGGAAACACCTCCTAATATTTCAACCCGTACCGGGGATCGACCCCCGGACCTCAGTATGTGAGCTGAGTGCTCTACCAATCGAGGTACGGGACAGACTGTGTCTGCGGTGGTTGGTGGCAGTCACAGGGTTGGTCAAACTTTACAGACAGCAGAACAGGTAAGTGTTCCATGGAGGGAGACTCACCGCAGACACAGCAGATTATTACTGTTGTGTAGAGCTTTATCATGTGATGAAAACATGGTTTGATAAGCTCTACACAGAACAAAGCATGACTTGATAAAGCTCTACACAGAACAAAGCATGACTTGATAAAACTCTACACAGAACAAAGCATGACTTGATAAAACTCTACACAGAACAAAGCATGACTTGATAAAACTCTACACAGGACGATATATGATTTATAAAGCTCTACACAAGATGAGATATGACATGATAAAGCTCTACACAGAACCAAACTTGGTACCAATGAACACGTTGTTCATGGAGGTGTTAAGGTGCTCACGCAGCTCACTCAGACGACGACAATTCCTGCAGTAAGCTGAGCACCACGACCACCAGGTGTAAGCTGAGCACCACGACCACCAGGTGTAAGCTGAGCACCACGACCACCAGGTGTAAGCTGAGCACCACGACCACCAGGTGTAAGCTGAGCACCACGACCACCAGGTGTAAGCTGAGCACCACGACCACCAGGTGTAAGCTGAGCACCACGACCACCAGGTGTCCCAGCTTCTGTGATCCTCTCTCTCAGCGTTCCGTAAGCTCACTTCTCCCAGCTCAGAGAATTAAATGTCCGCTGAGTGGTATCAAGTGCTGGAGATTACCAGGAGACCCGAGACTCAGCCACTCCATCCCAGGAATAACCCGCTTGGGTTTACTGCTTCACGTAATGCCGTTTTATTATGAGACTCGCGAGAATGATCTGGTCATGTGAATTCTCCCGGACGCCGCCATCATCATGTTTAATAATATAATGAGGACATTTCCAAAAATCTGTTTCGAAAAATAAAGCTCTGAAAAAAAATTCTAGTTACATTAAACATGGAAGTAAAATATCCGACACTCTCACAGTAATGTTTATTTTAAGGTTTAAAAAAAATTGAAAACTGACCAAAAAAACGTATATTATTGCAATACCTGGCAAATGAAAATCTGAAATTATAATTAAGAAGTTGAGTGACATCTGTTATTAAACTAAATTCACTGACACAGGTCCATTATACACTTATTTGTTTTTAACTTTGAGGCATTATTCTAATACCAGAAATTAAACTATATATGCCAGACGTGAGGAGGTCAGTGACATCAAGAGAAGTCTGGCCACAGCTCGCTGCTCAGCTCAACGGGAACCTCAAGTACTGAGGTCTGGCGGAAGTCAAAAGCGTCCAGATGGAGTCACTATGCTGCCCTGGAAGGATGGTAAGCAGATTGTCTGGGACTACACCTGTGCCACCACGTAGGCGGACACATACTTGTCATACTCTGAAGCTGAAGGAGGTGGAGCCGCCAGCTGCAGGGAGACGCAGAAGATCCACAAACACAGAGGACTGCCACCTTGCTGTAACTTCGTCCTAGTAGGGTCGGAGACCCTTGGAGCATGGGGCAAGTGTACTCTAAAATTCCTCATTTCACCTGACTTCAGTATATAAGCCACTTTTCTCTCGTGTCGTGTACATTTCTCTCAAGGTTGATGGACTGAACACATCGACACCAGGCCCAGGGACTGATTACCTCAAACTCCTTATCTTCCACCGTTCTTCTCTATATTGGACCGAAGAAGCCATTGGCTGGCGAAACGTTTCCACAGAAAAGATTCCCAAATGTCGCACAAGCATCTCATTCTTCTTTTACTACTACTATTACTACTACTACTGCTATTGCGACTACTACTTATAGTGCAATTAAAACATAAAAAATGAGCACTGCGGAAGGCCTACTGGCCCATGCTAGGCAGATCCAAGTCACCTACTGGCCCATGCTAGGCAGATCCAAGTCACCTACTGGCCCATGCAATGACAGGAACTTCTCCACGTATATAAGATCAAAGCATCACCATCTACCAAGGATGAAGAACATTTCTTCGCCACATCTGAAGAACATCTCCTGGGCTAGAACATCCTCTGTCTCAACAACATTCTTAAACTTCACACCACAATTTTTATTGTATTTATTTAAATACTTTTTTTTTCATTATTTTTCCCCAGTAAGTTATTCATTTCCTTTTCTATAGTTGTGGTCAGGAGGCAGCGTTGCCCTGGCAACTACTATTGTTAGTATTACTACTACTACCACTACTACTACTACCACTACTACTACTTGTAGTACTTCTATTACTTATTATAATATAAAGGACTAATTTTAATGCACGAGTTATATAACAATTATAGATATAAAAGCAATAATTGTAATAACAATAATGTTACGGGATCATTAAGACTCTACTTATCTCTCCCGTCAAGTCATAACTCTACAGACTCTGCCTCAGTTATTCTCAGACTGATTATCATAACTCTGGTTTTTCACTTCAGAGCCTATAACTATACTGGTAATTATAGAAGATATTACGGTTAATTTTGTGAGGTAGTACTTACCTAATTGTACTCACCTAATTGTGGTTGCAGGGTTGAGACTCAGCTCCTGGCCCCGCCTCTTCGCTGTCCGCTACTGGGTCTCTGCTCTCCCTGCTCCATGAGCTTTATCATACCTTGTCTTAAAACTATGTATGGTTCCCGCCTCCACTATATCGTTCGCTAGACTATTCCACTTCCTGACTACTCTGTGGCTGAAGAAATGCTTCCTAACATCCCTTTGACTCATCTGAGTCTTCAGCTTCCAGTTGTGTCCCCTTGTTTCTGTGTTCCTCTCTGGAACATCCTGTCACTATCTACCTTGTCAATTCCCGCAGTATTTTGTATGTCGTTATCATGTCTCCTCTAACCCTTCTGTCCTCCAGTGTTTTAGTCCTATTTCCTCAACCTTTCTTCATATGGCATTCCCTGAGCTGTGGAACTAACCTTGTCGCAAACTTTTCACTTTCTCTAATTTCTTGACGTACTTGACCAGGTGTGGGTTCCAGACTGGTGCTGCATACTCTAGTATGGCCTGAAGTACACGGTGTACAGTGTCTTGAACGATTCCTTGTTAAGGTAACGGAACGCTAATCTTAGGTTTGCCAGTCGCCCATATGCTGCCGCAGTTATCTGGTTGATGTGTGCCTCCGGAGACGTGCTTGGCGTTATACTCACCCCAAGGTCTTTCTCCTTTGATGAGGTTTGTAGCCTTTGTCCACCTAGCCTGTACTCTGTCAGCGGTCTTCTTTGCCCTTCTCCGATCTTCATGACTTTGCCTTTGGTGGGGTTAAATTCGAGAAGCCAGTTGCTAGACCAGATGTCAAGCTTGTCCAGGTCTCTTTGAAGTCCTGCTTGGTCTTCATCCGATGTGATTCTCCTCATTAATTTCACATCATCTGCGAACAGAGACACTTCTGAGTCTATCCCGTCCGTCATGTCATTCACACATACCAAGAATAGCACTGGTCCTAGGACTGACCCCTGGGGTACACCGCTCGTCACAGTCGCCCACTGTGTGTGTGTTAGTTACCATTTTGTCCTAGGCACATGTCGATTAGACACTAGGCCTGTTGTATGTATGTGTGTGTGTGTGTGTAACGAAACACTTCGAAATGTTTCGGCCCCGCCGGGAATTGAACCCGGGCCCTCCGTGCGTGAAGCAAGAGCGCTAGCCACCATGTGTACTCACCTAATTGTGGTTGCAGGGGTCGAGACTCAGCTCCTGGCCCCGCCTCTTCGCTGTCCGCTACTTGGTCTCTGCTCTCCCTGCTCCATGAGCTTTATCATACCTTGTCTTAAAACTATGTATGGTTCCTGCCTCCACTATATCTTTCTCTAGACTATTCCACTTCCTGACTACTCTGTGGCTGAAGAAATGCTTCCTAACATCCCTTTGACTCATCTGAGTCTTCAGCTTCCAGTTGTGTCCCCTTGTTTCTGTGTTCCCTCCTGGAACATCCTGTCACTGTCTACCTTGTCAATTCCCGCAGTATTTTGTATGTCGTTATCATGTCTCCTCTGACCCTTCTTTCCTCCAGTGTTGTTAGTCCTATTCCCTCAACTCTTTCTTCATAGGACAGACCCTGAGTTGTGGAACTAACCTTGTCGCAAACCTTTGCACTTTCTCTAGTTTCTTTACGTGCTTGACCAGGTGTGGGTTCAAGACTGGTGCTGCATATTCTAGTATGGGCCTGACGTACACGGTGTACAGTGTCTTGAACGATTCCTTGTTAAGGTAACGGAACGCTAATCTTAGGTTTGCCAGTCGCCCATATGCTGCCGCAGTTATCTGGTTGATGTGTGCCTCGGAGACGTGCTTGGCGTTATACTCACCCAAGGTCTTTCTCCTTTGCCGAGGTTTGTAGCCTTTGTCCGCCTAGCCTGTACTCTGTCAGCGGTCTTCTTTGCCCTTCTCCGACCCTTTCATGACTTTGCATTTGGTGGGATTGAATTCGAGAAGCCAGTTGCTAGACCAGATGTCAAGCTTGTCCAGGTCTGTTTGAAGTCCTGCTTGGTCCTCTTCCGATGTGATTCTCCTCATTAATTTCACATCATCTGCGAACAGAGACACTTCTTAGTCTATCCCATCCGTCATGTCATTTACATATACCAAGAATAACACTGGTCCTAGGACTGACCCCTGCGGTACACCGCTCGTCACAGGCGCCAACTGTGATACCTCATCACGCACCATGACCCGTTGTTGCCTCCTGTGAGGTATTCCCTGATCCATTCCAGTGCCCTTCCTGTTATACATGCTTGTTCTTCCAACTTCTTTACTAATCTCATGTGAGGAACTGTGTCGAAGGCCTTCCTGCAGTCAGGAAAATGCAATCAACCCACCTTCTCTCTCTTGCCTTACCTCTGTTACTTTATCATAGAACTCCAGGAGGTTTGTTACACAGGATTTGCTTCCCGGAATCCGTGCTGTCTGGTGTTTATTATCCTGTTCAGCTCGAGGTGCTCCACCATTCTTTTCCTGATGATTTTCTCCAGGACTTTGCACACTATACACGTAAGTGACACCTGTCTATAGTTTAGTCCTCTTTTCTGTCTTCTTTTTTAAAGATGGGGACTACGTTGGCCTTCTTCCATACTTCAGGTGTGTGTGTGTGTGAGTGTGTGTGTGTGAGTACGTGTGTGTGTGTGTGTGTGTGTGTTGTTACATCACTGGTAAAGTAACCTCATTACTCATCAACCAACATCATCCATCACAATTCTCATGTCTCTGATATAAACAACCAACAACCTAAATTTCAAATACTTCACGTAGCTTCCCGGTGGTGGGTGGTCGTGTGCTCAGAAGGCTGCGGGCGTTCCCTCTCTGGATCGCAACACCGACTCTCTGGAAAATTTAATCAGGCATGAGAATCTTGTCGCTTCTTATGACATTTCAACCTGGCACTGTGAGGTGACATCTCAACCATATAAACTGTGTATAAAACATGTTTAACTTGAGAACTTCATTTATATTGAAAATTTGTACCAATAAAAAAAAAGTCTGTCTCTTCATTAAGACAATAATGATTTATCTAAGTTATGGAAGTGATGATTTAAGTTTTATTATTCTTGGTCAAGAATTAATATTTGAGTTTTATTACAGCTAGTAAAGTTTATGAGGGACATTTATTAGAGTAATAACAGCGATCTCAGCCTCGATAAGAAGCACAGCTGACTTTTTCTCCGGGGATAAATCTTTTACACATGGACGCTTGTGAACAAGTGACACCCACTAATATGTTGACGTGTGTGTGTACTCACCTAGTTGTGGTTGCAGGAGTCGAGTCACAGCTCCTGGCCCCGCCTCTTCACTGGTCGCTACTAGGTCCACTCTCTCTCCCTGCTCCGTGAGCTTTATCATACCTCTTCTTAAAGCTATGTATGGATCCTGCCTCCACTACATCACTCTTCAGATTGTTCCACTTCCGGACAACTCTATGACTGAAGAAATACTTCCTAACATCCCTGTGACTCATCAGAATTTTAAACTTCCAGTTGTGATTCCTTGTTGTTGTGTCCCATTTCTAAAACATCCTGTCTCTGTCCACCTTGTTAATTCGTCTCAGTATTTTATATGTCGTTATCATGTCCCCCCTATCTCTCCGGTCCTCCAGTGTCGTCAGGTCGATTTTCCTTTACCTATCCTTGTAGGACATACCCCTTAGCTCCGGGACTAGTCTTGTTGTAAACCTTTGTACTTTCTCTAATTTCCTTTTGTGGGTTCCAAACTGGTGCTGCATACTCCAGTATGGGCCTGACGTACACGGTGTAGAGTCTTGAACGTTTCGTTACTGAAGTGTCGAAATGCTATTCTTAGGTTTGCTAGGCGTCCACATGCTACAGCAGTTATTTGGTTGATATGCCCCTCGGGAGATGTACTCGGTATTATACTCACCCCAAGATCCTTTTCCTTGACTGGAATTTTCAGTCTTTAGCCACCTAGCCTATACTGTGTCTGCGGTCTTCTTTGACCAACCCAATCTTCATGACTTTATTCTTAGTGGGGTTAAACATCAGGAGCCAGTTGTTGGACCAGGCTTGCAACCTGTCCAGATCCCTTTGTAGTTCTACCTAATCCTCATCTACTTGAATTCTCCGCATTAGCTTCACACCGTCTGCAAACAGGGACACATCTGAATCTATCCCTTCCGTCATGTCATTCATATATACCAGAAACAGCACCGGTCCTAGGTCTGACCCTTGTGGAACCCCACTCGTTACAGGCGCTCACTCTGACGCCTCGTCACGTACCATGACTCGTTTCGTTCCTGTCAGGTATTCCCTGATCCATTAAAGCGCCTTCCCTGTTATCCCTGCCTGGTCCTCCAGCTTTTGCACTAATCTCTTGTGTGGAACTGTGTCAAAAGCCTCTTTACATTCCAAGAAAATGCAATCTACCCACCTCTCTCCCTCTCCTGTCTTACTTCTGTCACCTTGTCGTAAAACACAAGTAGGATTGTGATAGAATTTCCCTTCCTAAAAACTGTTCTGGTTATCGTATATAATCTCATTCCCATCTAGGTCCCCCACCAGTGCGTTCGTGTGTGTGTACTCACCTATTTGTGGTTACAAGGGTCGATACTTACATAGTTCCTGTGTGTGTGTGTGTGTTAGTTACCATTTTTTCCTAGGCACATGTCGATTAGACACTAGGCCTGTTGTATGTATGTGTGTGTGTGTGTGTAACGAAACACTTCGAAATGTTTCGGCCCCGCCGGGAATTGAACCCGGGTCCTCCGTGCGTGAAGCA
>WNWK01008035.1:10000-17500 GCA_009830355.1 Cherax destructor | reverse complement strand
GGCAGGCCGGACTTGATTCCTGGAGATGGGAAGTACAGTGCCGGCACTCTGAAGGAGGGGTGTTAATGTTGCAGTTTTGTAGCTGTAGTGTAAGCACGCCTCTGGCAAGATAGTGATGGAGTGAATGATGATGAAAGTTTTTCTTTGTCGGGCCACTTTACCTTGTTGGGAATCGGCCGATGTTATATATATATAGTATATATATATATATATATATATATATATATATATATATATATATATATATATATATATACATATACACACACACACACTGGCAGACTAGTCATTATCACATACAAAGAGCCTTTGTGGGTAAAATATTACGTGGTGTATTTTATTTAACAGAGACCAGATTGCTTTTCCAGTTTACAGAGCCAACAACTGTGTTATGTGAGGCTGAGGCAGCGAGGTGGAGCCTCCTGGCAACCTGTCACATAAACCTACATTCAAAAAACAAATGAAAACCCGTTAATAACAAGGATTATAATAATAATAATAATAATAATAATAATAATAATAAATTTAATGATGATAATAAATATAATAACGATGATAATAATAAAAAAATAATGCTAATACTAATACTAATTATGAATTATCATGTGAGAAATTACCTACATGAGGTTTACAGGGCATTACCTGAATTATTATCTGCAAGTAACGTGGGTGAGGTAAGTGAGACTTAGTCACAGTAGGTCACAGAACTGTCACTCCCTCGATGCCCACTCCATCACTACTCTCACAAAAAGCTAGACCTGACATTAAATTAATAATTACAATATTAAAACCAGCTACTCTTGTAAATTAAAATTGTGAGGACTGTATATTTTGGTTTATTTGCTGGGTACACAAAGTATAACTATTAGTACAATACATATAATACAATGGTGTGATTAGAAAAGAAATTCGTATTACCATTTACCATTTAATTACTGGATCACAATTATTATATGTAATACACCCTAACCCTGCCCTGATAGATAGAGTTTACGATGGTCAACTCAAAACTACTATACATTATGGATAAGCATCACTTTTCTAAGGTATGTTGCTATTAAGGATCACTTCCCTATTTTTACGTCCTTGTAGCTGAACTGTAAGGGTTTTCCCCACTATTTATCCCAATTGTTCAGCGGTTACGTGGCAGCAATTTCTAAATGTGTTGTGTGAAGATGGGGTGAGTATTGAGTGAAGATGGGGTGGAATTGTGAAGATGGGGTGGGTGGGGTGATGGGTGTGAGAGAAGACACTAGGGTTAGATAAGATGGGTGAAGGAAGGTTGTAACACAACATAATATAAAGTGGAACAATTACCATGGGAGTGAGGACCTCCAGCACCTGCATCACTGGCGCCTTCACTCTCCCACTAACCACATTTCTATTTGCATAACGTCCCATAACTCCGCTCCTACTCCACCACTGCCAGAATAGACTTAAAACTCACACATTCACCCACCCCTCCCACACCCATACACCCACAGATTCACCCACCCCTCCCACACCCACATTCACTAACGCAAGCAAGTACGTACTAGGAGTAGATGGAGAACATTTTGCACCTACAACAGCAATAACACGAGAACACAGCTGTCAAGTAAGAAAAAACAAAGAAAACCAAAGGAACACGATATAACTGTTCTTCGTTGAATGTTAGATGAATGGAGTGAGTTACAAGAGAAGGCAGCAAGTCCAACAAACATTGAAAATTGAAACAGTCTGAGAGAATGTTAACGACAGCCCAGACACAACTGTTTATTGTAGCTACAAGAAGGTGAACACATACGAAAACTCATGATGTTCCGTGGATATCCAGGAACACGTCTTGGAGTATCAGGTCTGGAGCTGAATATCGTTGTGTTCCGTGGATATCCAGGAACACGTCATGGAGTATCAGGTCTGGAGCTGAATATCGCCGTGTTCCGTGGATATCCAGGAACACGTCTTGGAGTATCAGGTCTTGAGCTGAATATTGTTGTGTTCCGTGGATATCCAGGAACACTTCATGGAGTATCAGGTCTGGAGCTGAATATTGTTGTGTTCCGTGGATATCCAGGAACACTTCATGGAGTATCAGGTCTGGAGCTGAATATTGTTGTGTTCCGTGGATATCCAGGAACACTTCATGGAGTATCAGGTCTGAGCTGAATATTGTTGTGTTCCGTGGATATCCAGGAACACTTCAATATCAGGTCTGGAGCTGAATATTGTTGTGTTCCGTGGATTCCAGGAACACTTCTGGTATCAGGTCTGGAGCTGAATATTGTTGTGTTCCGTGGATATCCAGGAACACTTCATGGAGTATCAGGTCTGGAGCTGAATATTGTTGTGTTCCGTGGATATCCAGGAACACTTCATGGAGTATCAGGTCTGGAGCTGAATATCGCAGTGTTCCGTGGATATCCAGGAACACGTCATGGAGTATCAGGTCTGGAGCTGAATATCGTTGTGTTCCGTGGATATCCAGGAACACGTCATGAAGTATCAGGTCTGGAGCTGAATATCGTTGTGTTCCGTGGATATCCAGGAACACGTCATGGAGTATCAGATCTGGAGCTGAATTTAAGCAATAACTCAACGTAAAAGTCCCATAATGTTTTAAAAATAAAATAAAAAATATTTTTAATGGAGGCAGCGGAGGTGACGACGTCAGGTAAAGTTGTGTCCGCCGCCGCTGCCCTTCAAAGTTTATAATTAAAATATGGAAAACCATTTAGAAAAATACAGTGAAAAACTTGTTAACGAAGTTAGTTAGCGTAGGAAAAAGTTGTGCAAACAAAAACAAACGAGGAAATAAAGTGAATAACTTGGAAAAAATGAGTGAAATTTGTTTTAAATGAATGTAGAAGTAAGAACTTGCTAAATGGACATCTTACCAAATAGGTGGAAAGTGGCAGATGTGAAACCCATTTACAAAATGGGACATTGGTCCCATTTTGGGAAGAAAATGAAACACTGTAGATAAAATTCGTAATAACTTTGAGAGATAAAAATATGATCAATGAATCTCAGTACAGTTTTACAAAGGGACGTTCTTGCCATGACTGTCTACTAACAGTGTTGATGAAGGTGTTTGGTAGATCATAATAGTGAACACGAGTTGTGTAAGGCCTCTGATAGGGTGCAGCACGGAAGACTGCTCAAGAAAGTAGCAGCACATGGAACAGGTGGAGAATACACACACAACCCGCACATATAAAAGGGAGGAGCTTACGACGACGTTTCGGTCCGACTTGGACCATTTACAAAGTCACACTAGCACACAGAGACAGAGGAAGGGTATTTATAGGCAGGCAGACAGGGGAGGGTACAAGAGTGTGGGGTAATAATGGAGTAAGTAGTGGAAGTGGTAGTAGTAGTAATAGTAGTATAGGAGACAGTCATAATCTAGGAAGGGAGCACTGCAATGAGGCTAACGGCCCGCAAGGGTGGGACGAGAACACAGAGGGAGGAAAGGCGAATAAAAGAAGGACAAATACAAGGCAAAAGAAAAGAAAGAAAGGAAAACTAATAGGAGAAAAAAGGAGAAGGGGGAAGAGATGAAAGGGGAAGGAATCAGGTTAAATCACGGGTGTTCTGAAGTTTAGAGCATTTAACAATGTAATGAGAGAGGAAAGCATCAACAGAGACAAAGCCAGGGCTAAGATTCATACAGGGAAAGTTGTGTATAAGGGAGGATTCAACCAGACGGCGACTATGAAAGTTGGACGTAGGGTAGACAGTTTTAGCAGAAGACCAATCAATAGGATGACTGTGATCTCTGACATGACAGAAAAGAGCATTATTAGTGTCGGCAAGCCTAACACTATTTTTGTGCTCCTTGAGTCTGTCAGAAAGAGATCGGCCAGTTTCTCCGAAGTACTGAAGAGGACAGGAGGGGCAAGAAATAGAGTAGACACCAGGAGAATCTGTGGAGGGAGGGGAAGTATGAACTAGATTAGTGCGAAGAGTGTTAGTCTGACGAAAGGTAAGTTTGATGTCTAAGGAACGGAGAGAGTTGCTGAGATTAGAGAGACCAGAGATGTAGGGAAGGCAGAGGACTGGAGAGTTCACCTCTGGTTGTACACACACCTCCGGTTGTACACACACACCTCTGGGTGTACACCCTCTGGTGTACACACCTCTGGTTACACACCTCGGGAACTGGTGACACGGTTACACACCTCTGGTTGTACACACACCTCTGGTTGTACACACACACTCTGGGTGTACACACACCTCTGGTGTACACACTGGTTGTACACACACCTCTGGTTGTACACACACTCTGTTACACACCTGGTTGTACACACACACTCTGGTTGTACAACTTGTGTACACACCCTCTGGTTGTACACACACCTCTGGTTGTACACACACACCTCTGGTTGTACACACACCTCTGGTTGTACACACACACCTCTGGTTGTACACACACCTCTGGTTGTACACACACCTCTGGTTGTACACACACCTCTGGTTGTACACACACCTCTGGTTGTACACACACACCTCTGGTTGTACACACACACCTCTGGTTGTAAACACCTCTGGTGTAAAAACTGGTGACAACACCTCTAGGTTGAAAAACTCTGGTGTAAAAACCGAGTGAGAGACACACACCTCTGAGATGAAGAACTCGGTAGAGAGAGAGACTGAGAGAGAAGAGAGAAAGAAGAGAGAGAGAGAGAGAGAGAGAGCAGAGAGAGAAGAGAGAGAGAGAGAGAGGAGAGAGAGAGAGAGAGAGAGAGAGAGAGAGAGTAGAGAGAGAATATGAGATGTACAAGAAACTTAGAGATGTAGAATTGAGAAGGTGATGAGATGAAGAAAGAGAGAGAGAGAGAGAAAAAGAGAGAGAGAGAGACGAGAGCGGTGGAAGGAGTAGAGAGAGAGAGAGAGAGAGCAGAGAGAGAGAGAGAGAGAGAGAGAGAGAGAGAGAGAGAGGAGAGAGAGAGAGAGAGAGAGGGTAGGGGAGAGAGAGAGAAGTATTCCTCTCCTTACTTTTAATGTACAAGTTTTAATTACTTATAAATGTTAGAATCTTAGAAGTGTTGATGTCTTCAATTTATATAAACTATTAAGATTTTTTTCAGATTTTTCACCATAAAATGTTGTTAGGAAAACAATGTTAGTCTCCTCCTGCTGCTGCTGCTGCTCCTTCAGTGTAGTCAGGTAGAACAAGGTTAGTCTCCTGCTGCTGCTGCTGCTGCTGCTGCTGCTACTCCTTCAGTGTGGTCAGGTAGAACAAGGTTAGTCTCCTCCTCCTCCTGCTGCTCCTTCTTCAGTATGGTCAGGTAGAACAAGGTTCGTCTCCTCCTCCTCCTGCTGCTGCTCCTCCTTCAGTGTGGTCAGGGAGAACAAGGTTAGTCTCCTCCTCCTGCTGCTGCTCCTTCAGTGTGGTCAGGTGGAACAAGGTTAGTCTCCTTCTCCTGCTGCTGCTGCTCCTTCTTCAGTGTGGTCAGGTAGAACAAGGTTAGTCTCCTCCTCCTGCTGCTGCTCCTCCTTCAGTGTGGTCAGGTAGAACAAGATTAGTCTCCTCCTCCTGCTGCTGCTGCTCCTTCAGTGTGGTCAGGTAGAACAAGGTTAGTCTCCTCCTCCTACTGCTGCTCCTCCTTCAGTGTGGTCAGGTGGAACAAGGTTAGTCTCCTCCTGCTGCTGCTGCTCCTCCTTCAGTGTGGTCAGGTAGAACAAGGTTAGTCTCCTCCTCCTCCTGCTGCTCCTCCTTCAGTGTGGTCAGGGGAACAAGGTTAGTCTCTCCTCTGCTGCTGCTCCTCCTTCAGTGTGGTCAGGTAGAACAAGGTTAGTCTCTCCTCCTCCTGCTGCTCCTCCTTCAGTGTGGTCAGGTGGAACAAGGTTAGTCTCCTCCTGCTGCTGCTGCTCCTCCTTTAGTGTGGTCAGGGAGAACAAGGTTAGTCTCTTTCTCCTCCTGCTGCTCCTCCTTCAGTGTGGTCAGGGAGAACAAGGTTAGTCTCTTCCTCCTCCTGCTGCTGCTGCTCCTTCAGTGTGGTCAGGTAGAACAAGGTTAGTCTCCTCCTCCTGCTGCTCCTCCTTCAGTGTGGTCAGGTGGAACAAGGTTAGTCTCCTCCTCCTGCTGCTCCTCCTTCAGTGTGGTCAGGTAGAACAAGATTAGTCTCCTCCTCCTGCTGCTGCTCCTTCAGTGTGGTCAGGTAGAACAAGGTTAGTCTCCTCCTCCTCCTGCTGCTCCTCCTTCAGTGTGGTCAGGTAGAACAAGGTTAGTCTCTTCCTCCTCCTGCTGCTCCTCCTTCAGTGTGGTCAGGGAGAACAAGGTTAGTCTCTTCCTCCTGCTGCTGCTCCTCCTTCAGTGTGGTCAGGTAGAACAAGGTTAGTCTCTTCCTCCTCCTGCTGCTCCTCCTTCAGTGTGGTCAGGGAGAACAAGGTTAGTCTCCTCCTCCTCCTGCTGCTGCTGCTCCTTCAGTGTGGTCAGGTAGAACAAGGTTAGTCTCCTCCTCCTCCTCCTTCAGTGTGGTCAGGTAGAACAACGTTAGTCTCCTCCTCCTCCTGCTGCTCCTCCTTCAGTGTGGTCAGGTAGAACAAGTTAGTCTCCTCCTCTGCTGCTCCTCCTTCAGTGTGGTCAGGTAGAACAAGGTTAGTCTCCTCCTCCTCCTGCTGCTCCTCCTTCAGTGTGGTCAGGAGAACAAGGTTAGTCCTCCTCCTCCTGCTCCTCCTTCAGTGTGGTCAGGTAGAACAAGTTAGTCTCCTCCTCTCTGCTGCTCCTTCAGTGTGGTCAGGTAGAACAAGGTTAGTCTCCTCCTCCTCCTGCTGCTCCTCCTTCAGTGTGGTCAGGAGAACAAGGTTAGTCTCCTCTCTGCTGCTGCTCTCCTTCAGTGTGGTCAGGTAGAACAAGGTTAGTCTCCTCCTCCTCCTGCTGCTCCTCCTTCAGTGTGGTCAGGGAGAACAAGGTTAGTCTCCTCCTCCTCCTGCTGCTCCTCCTTCAGTGTGGTCAGGTAGAACAAGGTTAGTCTCCTCCTCCTCCTGCTGCTCCTCCTTCAGTGTGGTCAGGTAGAACAACGTTAGTCTCCTCCTGCTGCTGCTGCTGCTCCTTCAGTGTGGTCAGGTAGAACAAGGTTAGTCTCCTCCTCCTCCTGCTGCTCCTCCTTCAGTGTGGTCAGGGAGAACAAGGGTTAGTCTCCTCCTCTGCTGCTGCTCTCCTTCAGTGTGGTCAGGTAGAACAAGGTTAGTCTCCTCCTCCTCCTGCTGCTGCTCCTTCAGTGTGGTCAGGTAGAACAAGGTTAGTCTCCTCCTCCTCCTGCTGCTCCTCCTTCAGTGTGGTCAGGTAGAAAAGGTTAGTCTCCTCCTCCTCCTGCTGCTCCTCCTTCAGTGTGGTCAGGTAGAACAAGGTTAGTCTCCTCCTGCTGCTGCTCCTCCTTCAGTGTGGTCAGGTAGAAAAAGGTTAGTCTCCTCCTCCTCCTGCTGCTCCTCCTTCAGTGTGGTCAGGTAGAACAAGGTTAGTCTCCTCCTGCTGCTGCTCCTCCTTCAGTGTTGTCAGGTAGAACAAGGTTA
>WNWK01008035.1:0-5000 GCA_009830355.1 Cherax destructor | reverse complement strand
GTAGTAGTAATAATAATAATAATAACAATAATAATAATAATAATAATAAAAATAATAATAATATCTTTATTTCTACAAGTACATGTACAAGATATACAGACCATAGCTGATATCAATGACATATTATTATATAGAAAATCAATTTTGTCCCCAGGATGCGACCCACACCAGTACACTAACACCCAGGGACAGCAGGTGTCTTGTGGAAACATGTCCTAATGTTTTCCAGCCGTACCGGGGATCGATCGCCGGACCTCAGTGTGTGAGCTGAGTGCGCTAGCGATCTAGCTACGGGAAGTAGGTCGTGCTTATAGACACGGCTGGTTGGTGAAACTTGTCCAGAATAAAGATTCCGAAATATTGCACATGTGTCTTATTTATCATGGGTCAGGAGTCTATCTGTGTCCCCTAAGATGCTCTCCCTTCTAAACTCTCCAAGATCAGCCTTAACAACCAGGATCCTCGTTCTCCCAGCTTCAGGGCTCTAGGAATCCGTCCGTGGATTCCCTGAACGTCTTACATTACTCACGTACCTAAGGTCACTACGTTCCGTGCCTTCCCCAGGTCCGTGTCCCCAGTGGTTCGCCTATGTCCCCACAGGTGGTATTCCTTCCCCACTTCCTCAAGGTGAGGGGTCTTAGCCACACACAGTGACGTAGCTGGATGGGAACTTGGTCTTGTCTGGCTGGTCTAAGGTAGAGACTGTCGTGGTAGGTGAGTATAACAGGAAATATATAGAAATATATATCCTGTTATACTCACCTAGACGAAATAACAAACACGAGACCAAGTAAACCACACGAGACCAAGTAAACTACACGAGACCAAGTAAACCATACAAGACCAAGTAAACTACACGAGACCAAGTAAACCATACGAGACCAAGTAAACTACACGATACCAAGTAAACTACACGAGACAAAGAAAGTTACACGAGACTAAGAAAGCTACACGAGACCAAGTAAGCTACACGAGACCAAGTAAGCTACACGAGACCAAGAAAGCTACACGAGACCCAGAAAGCTACACGAGACCAAGTAAGCTACACGAAACCAAGAAAGCTACACGAGATCAAGTAAGCTACACGAGACCAAGAAAGCTACACGAGATCAAGTAAGCTACACGAGACCAAGAAAGCTACACGAGACCCAGAAAGCTACACGAGACCAAGTAAGCTACACGAGACCAAGAAAGCTACACGAGACCAAGAAAGCTACACGAGACCAAGAAAGCTACACGAGAGCAAATAAGCTACACGAGACCAAGAAAGCTACACGAGACCAAGAAAGCTACACGAGACCCAGAAAGCTACACGAGACTAAGAAAGCTACACGAGACCAAGAAAGCTACACGAGACCAAGAAAGCTACACGAGACCAAGTAAGCTACACGAGAGCAAATAAGCTACACGAGACCAAGAAAGC
This sequence comes from Cherax destructor, assembly GCA_009830355.1. Lineage (NCBI taxonomy): Eukaryota > Metazoa > Arthropoda > Malacostraca > Decapoda > Parastacidae > Cherax > Cherax destructor. The sequence continues at coordinate 3,577 of WNWK01008035.1, read as the reverse complement.
TACACGAGACCAAGAAAGCTACACGAGAGCAAATAAGCTACACGAGACCAAGAAAGCTACACGAGACCAAGAAAGCTACACGAGACCAAGAAAGCTACACGAGACCCAGAAAGCTACACGAGACTAAGAAAGCTACACGAGACCAAGAAAGCTACACGAGACCAAGAAAGCTACACGAGACCAAGTAAGCTACACGAGAGCAAATAAGCTACACGAGACCAAGAAAGCTACACGAGACCAAGAAAGCTACACGAGAGCAAATAAGCTACACGAGACCAAGAAAGCTACACGAGACCAAGAAAGCTACACGAGACCAAGAAAGCTACACGAGACCCAGAAAGCTACACGAGACTAAGAAAGCTACACGAGACCAAGAAAGCTACACGAGACCAAGAAAGCTACACGAGACCAAGAAAGCTACACGAGACCAAATAAACTACACGAGACCAAGTAAGGTACACGAGACCAAGTAAGCTACACGAGACCAAGAAAGCTACACGAGACCCAGAAAGCTACACGAGACTAAGAAAGCTACACGAGACCAAGAAAGCTACACGAGACCAAGAAAGCTACACGAGACCAAGTAAGCTACACGAGAGCAAATAAGCTACACGAGACCAAGAAAGCTACACGAGACCAAGAAAGCTACACGAGACCAAGAAAGCTACACGAGACCAAGAAAGCTACACGAGACCAAGAAAGCTACACGAGACCAAGCCAGCCACCTAGGTGAGACTGTTCAGTGAAAATTTGGACTGTCATGTATTGTGACTGTCATGTATTGTGACTGTCATGTATTGTGACTGTCATGTGAGTCATGCTTCTGGTTTTTTATGGACTCTTCCGTCGACACATCCACTCGTAAGTATTTCAACACATTCACTTCCTCCTTGAACCTCTCCTCCAGTCCTCCAGTTCCTGAACTTCTCCAGTCCTCCAGTTCCTGAACTTCTCCTCCAGTCCTCCAGTTCCTGAACTTATTCTCCATTCCTCCAGTTCCTGAACTTCTCCAGTCCTCCAGTTCCTGAACTTCTCCTTCAGTCCTCCAGTTCCTGAACTTCTTCTCCAGTCCTCCAGTTCCTGAACTTCTCCAGTCCTCCAGTTCCTGAACTTCTCCTTCAGTCCTCCAGTTCCTGAACTTCTCCTCCAGTTCTTGAACTTCTCCTCCCATTCCTTCATGACTTGAAACTTCACTTCTACAACAGCACAACTCCAGCATCTTTGTGAGCGGAAGTCACAAAAATTAGCGCGTCATCAGCAAAGAACAACTGCAATAACTCCCACTTTATATCAGCCTAAACTTCCTCACCACTTTAGAATCCACTTCGTCTACAACTTTCCCAATAAATTATATGAACAAGATGCTGTCACAACACATACAACTTTCTCAGGCCTACGTTCAGGCGATAAAAAACAAAATACTTCCCATCTCTCCTCAATATTCTAACCCATGTCTCGCTTAAAAACCTCCTGACAGCTTTTACCAGCCCCTGACAGCTGTCAACAGCACCTGTCCTGTACATAGACAGCATCATAGCTCTTCTCTTCTCCCCTGTAATCTGCATTTTACGTTGCCATGAATGGAACAGACAACTGCCACCCATCATCACTACTAACTTAAGCGTCGCCACACCAGCACTGGAGCCACACCTCTCCCCTACCACCTCTCCTCTACCACCTCTCCCCTACCACCTCTCCCCTACCACCTCTCCCCTACCACCTCTCCCTTACCACCTCTCCCTTACCACCTCTCCCCTACCACCTATCCCCTACCACCTCCCCCCTACCACCTCTCCCCTACCACCTCTCCCCTACCACCTCTCCCTTACCACCACTCCCTTACCACCTCTCCCCTACCACCTCTCCCCTACCACCTCTCCCCTACCACCTCTCCCCTACCACCTCTCCCCTACCACCTCTCCCCTACCACCTCTCCCCTACCACCTCTCCCCTACCACCTCTCCCTACCATCTCTCCCCTACCACCTCTCCCCTACCACCTCTCCCCTACCATCTCTCCCCTACCACCTCTCCCCTACCACCTCTCCCCTACCACCTCTCCCCTACCACCTCTCCCCTACCACCTCTCCCCCTACCACCTCTCCCCTACCACCTCTCCCCTACCACCTCTCCCCTACCACCTCTCCCTACCATCTCTCCCTACCACCTCTCCCCTACCACCACTCCCCTACCACCTCTCCCCTACCACCTCTCCCCTACCACCTCTCCCCTACCACCTCTCCCTACCACCTCTCCCCTACCACCTCTCCCCTACCACCTCTCCCCTACCACCTCTCCCCTACCACCTCTCCCCTACCTCACTCAACATTCTTCTTCATGTTCATTATCTGTTTTGTTTCCACAACTCTGTGGATGACTACTGTGTTTTAACTCTGTGGATGACTACTGTGTTTTAACTCTGTGGATGACTACTGTGTTTTAACTCTGTGGATGACTACTGTGTTTTAACTCTGTGGATGACTACTGTGTTTTAACTCTGTGGATGACTACTGTGTTTTAACTCTGTGGATGACTACTGTGTTTTAACTCTGTGGATGACTACTGTGTTTTAACTCTGTGGATGACTACTGTGTTTTAACTCTGTGGATGACTACTGTGTTTTAACTCTGTGGATGACTACTGTGTTTTAACTCTGTGGATGACTACTGTGTTATAACTCTGTGGATGACTACTGTGTTTTAACTCTGTGTTACACCAACAACCACCACACTTGTACACTCTAAAACCCTACCATTCAAGGTGCCAGCAGGACACACACACACACACACACACACACACACACACACACACACACACACACAAAACACACACACACACACACACACACACACACACACACACACATTTCTCCGTGGGTCCTTAGAGAGGGAGCAGAGATGTTGTGTGTGCCACTAACACAAATCTTCAACACATCCATTGAAACTGGGCAACTACCTGAGGCGTGGAAGATGGCAAATGTAGTCCCAATTTTTAAGAAAGGAGACAGACACGAGGCATTAAACTACAGACCTGTGTCACTGACGTGTATAGTATGCAAAGTCATGGAGAAGATCATCAGGAGGAGAGTGGTGGAGCACCTAGAAAGACACAAGCTTATAAACGACAACCAGCACGGTTTCAGGGAAGGAAAATCCTGTGTCACAAACCTACTGGAGTTTTATGATAAGGTAACAGAAGTAAGACACGAGAGAGAGGGTGGATAGACTGCATTTTTGGACTGCAAGAAGGCGTTCGACACAGTTCCTCACAAGAGGTTAATGCAAAAGCTAAAGGATCAGGCACACGTAACAGGAAAAACACTGCAATGGATCAGAGAATATCTGACAGGAGGCAACAACGAGTCATGGTACGTGACGAGATGTCAGAGTGGGCACCTGTGACGAGTGGAGTTCCACAAGGGTCAGTCCTAGGACCTGTACTGTTTTGGTATATGTGAATGACATAACGGAAGGATAGACTCAGAAGTGTCCCTGTTTGCAGATGATGTGAAGTTAATGAGAAGAATAAAATCAGTCGAGGATCAGGCAGGACTAAAAGAGACCTGGACAGGCTGCAAG
>WNWK01008034.1:27500-88095 GCA_009830355.1 Cherax destructor | reverse complement strand
TGCAACGGGCGGCCCAGAAAACCTAAGAACAGCTTTTCCCCGACATCTGTTACAAACCGGGGCCTTTTCTAGGGCCTGTTCTGCCCAGGCCAGTAACAATGTAACAAGACTTTAACATCAAGTTAAAAAAGAAATAAAAAGGGATCAATAGGAACGAAATAATCACAATTCTTTCTGGTTTTTTTTAAACAATAATCCGTAGAAAGCTTTATATAAAGTCCCAAAAAATGATGTCACCATGAAAAGTATTTACAAAGAAGTTTAACCTAATTTCCCTTATTAATGAAGTGTACAATTTTCCCAATCTTCTTTCCCCCATCTATTACACTAAATGGCTCAAAAATTGCAAGACGTTCTATTCACTTAACATATTATTTGGGATTTTCACACTGGTCTGAAAGCATCACACTTATTTATTAATCCATTATCACCAATGTATCTAGAACGTAGACTATTCACACTCTTAATTAAAACCACTTTCAGAGCAATAAATGGAATAGAAAGCCCCCCCAAAGAAGTTTTCCAATGAATCTTTTTCCCAAGGATATACCACAGTCGTCTTTTAAACTATGTCGCTCAAACTCGTTTCTACTAAATCTAGGGGAAAAACCCCAGCACGGGGCAATACAGAAAACCCCCTCTTTACTACGAGCACCCCCGGGAACATATTCCAAAGTCTCCACAGTTGCAACCCCTCCCCTTTTGAGGGAGCGCCTTAAAAGACTTTTTTTAAAGTCCCCACAACTGCACAACACTCACTAGCTATGAGCGCCATTAGAGACATATTCCAAAGTCTCCCTTACTACTGCGCACTCATCTTTTTTTGAGCGGGAACAGAGACGAACCTCAGCGTCACTTACTACAGCCACTCACTTGTTTTTTGGGGGCCGACTTAGACAAACACCACTAATGTGCGGGAGGCTCACACAGGCCTCACAAAGGTCAGAAGAAAAAACCGGAAACCCCAAAGTTTTCCCGGGAAAAGTGAGGGGACCGTCCTCCATGAAAGTCCACTGAGGGGGGGAATCTCACTGACGGATCATTGACCGATCACTGACTGTTGTCTCGATGATGACTGAATGACATCTGACGATCACCGACAGATTTTTTTTTGCTGACTCTTTTTTCGTTGACTACAGAATACTTTTTTGGTCTCTCTGTCTGACTCGCTGAATAGTCGCAGCTGTGTCGGGGCCCCCTCATTGGGTACGATGACGTGGAAAGGGGGAAATTTTTAAACCTGTTAACGGGGGTGGTAGTTAACTATAGTCAAAAAAAACCCCTTTTACCTAGATGTGGGGGGAGACATACCACTTGCCAAATAACGTTTTTTTTTCCAAAAATAATGATAAAAAACTTTTTTTTAATCCCATATCCCCCAAGATATAATGATAAAAAAGGGGGTTTGAGTCTAACAATAATAAGAAAAATCGTTCAAAACCCCTTTAAATGAAAAAGTTAGGCTCATCGGGGAAAAATCAGCAATTTTTTGGGGAAACCCCCCCCCAAAAGCACATAAAGAAACTAGAGAAAGTCAAAGGTTTGAAAAAAGACTAGCCCCAGAGCAAAGGGTATGTCCTACACACGGGAGGACAGGAGAGATGGGGAAGACATGATAACGACATAAAAAAAAATGAGGGGGGAATTGACAAGGTGGACAGAGACAGAATGTTCCAGAGATGGGACACAGAAAAAAGGGGGGTCATTTTTGGGGAAGTTGAAAACTCAGATGAATCACGGGGATGTTAGGAAGTATTTCTTCAGTCACAGAGTGGGGGGGGAAGTGGAATAGTTTAAAGTGAGGGGGGGGGAAGGAGGATCCATTCATAGGTTAAAGAAGAGGTATGATAAGGCTCATGGAGAAAGGAGAGGCCCCAGTAGCGGAAAGTGAAGAGGCGGGCCCAGGAGCAAAAACCCCAGCCCCCCAACCACAACTAGGTGAGAAAAAAAGGGAGTACACACACACAAAAAATACACAAAAGGGGGCTGTGACCCCCCCCCCTGCAACCAAAAAAAAAGGTGGAAATTCCTCCATAGCTGGTTTTTAAAAGGCCCCCCAGTAAAAGGGGAATCCTGAGTATCAGAAACGGGTTATTATTTTTCCCCGGAATAAAAAAAAAAAATTAATATCTGTTAGGTGTAATGCGAGTTTGCATACGGTGAAGAAAAACGGGGTTTGTCCACATAAAAAACACATATATGCACACATATATAAAAAAAAGTAACTGTAATCATTTTTTTCTGTATAACTGTACCCCGGTACTTGTAGAAATAAAATTTTTTTTTTTTTTATTGTTAAAAAAAACTTTATTAGGGGGGGGAACTCCCCCAAAATTGATGGGGGAAAGAGGGGCCCCCATCATAGCTTTTATACATGAGACAAAAAACACACACATTCCCCACACACACACACACACACACACACACACTGTAAGGGGGAAAGGGGAAAATGTATGCAGAGGCCCTATCAGACCATCGGGGGCCCGGGGAAAAAAGAGGATCCTCCCGGAACAATCGGGGTGTAGAAAAAAAGGGGGGGGTTTAATTTTTCGTAGAAGCCCCAACAGACCACAACAGTGCACAGGGAAAATTTAAAACGAAAAAGACAGGCCACTGGGCCAAGGGGTAACACACAGGGAAAAGGTTGGGGAAAAAAGGGGAAAAAAGCAATGGAGGCAACTAAATCGAATCCCGGGGGTTTCATAGGGATAGGCAGTGGGGGAATGAAAAGAGAGATCAGTCTTTGTTTTTTGGGCTCCAGGAAGTCAAGGGAAAAAAAAACGAAGGAAAAAAGACAAGGGGGGAAAAAAAGGGGGGAAAGCATCATGAAAGCAATAGGGAAGATGGGAAGACCCCCTGGCAAAATTTTTGAGAATAGGGGGGGTTTTTTAAAAAGGAAAAAATTTCCGCCAGTCAAAGTGATTTTTTTGGCAGAATTGACTCGGGAAAAAAGGGTCCTGCAGGAAAACAAGACTAAAGGGGTTTTTTCAGAGTAAAAGGGTGTATTTTCAGGGGGGAACAGAGAAAAAAAACAGAAAATGAAAGAGAATTCAAAAAAAAAGGAGGAAAAAAGATGGACAGGGGAACCCAACTCAGGGGAAGCTCAAAACAATCACCTTCAGATGTCCCCCCAAAACCCCCCATCCACAATGCAACCAAACATTCTAACCCAAAACACACATGCCATACCCCCAAAGCTCCCACCCACCTCATTACAAACTCCAAAACCCTTTTTACCAACCCCCCATAGTTCCTCATCAGGTCTCCCCCTTTTAACCCCAATGTACCCCCCGACTTGGTTTTAGAAAAAAATTGAAGGTTTGGATACAAATACAGATGGAATAACAAAAAAAATGTGAGGGGGGATGAAAGAATAAAGGAAATTCCCAGACATAATAGCACTTTTACAGAAACGAAACTCCCGGGGTGATAACAGATGCAATCTTTCCACCCCCGGGGGTCAAATCCTCAGGAAAGATAGAGGGGGGGAGAAAGGGGGGGGGGGGGGTTACTGCTCTTAAAAACCGGGGGGGATTTGAGGGGGAAAAAGGGAAAGGGAAAGGATGGAATGGGCGAAAAGGGCTACATAGAGGGGGAAAAAACCAGTCTGAGGGCCATAAGGGGGAATTGCTGAATGTACAACCCACCACAGAACTGCAGGAGTCCAAAAAAAAGAATACGACGGGGGAACAAAAACAATTTAAACATGGTACTGGGGGAAAAACCCCCTGATCAACATGTTAGGGAAAAATACCAAAAAAGAGGTGAGGATGATCCCCCCCAAAACTGGGCCATACCCCAAAAAGGGGGAGTTCGGGCATCGAGGATATCCTGGGAAAAGGCCCCCTTTTGGGGCTAGTGGTCATTTGGTTCTGTGTTTTGATTATATGGGTTTAACTACAAGTGGACAGGGGGGAGGAATAAAAAGGGAAAAAGGGAAAATACAAAAGGGGGACTAGACAGGCATTAGGAACTTCCTACAAGACGTTCAGTGGGAGAAAATTGACAGGAAAACCAGTAAAAGAAATGATGGAATATGTGACAACCAAATGCAAAGAGGCAGAGGAGGGTTTTTGCCAAGGAAACAGAAGTAATGGGAAGACCAGAATGAGTCCTTGGATCACCGAAAGGTGTAGGAGGCACAAACTAAGAGCACTGAGAATTGAAAAAGTACAGAAGACAAAGGACCCAGGAAAATAAAGAGATAAGCCGAAGAGCAAAAACGAATATGCACAGGTAAGAAGGAGGCTCAGCGACAATACAAAAATGACATAGCATCAAAAGTCAAGTCTGACCCGAAGCTGTTGTATAGCCACATCAGGAGAAAACAACAGTCAAGGACCAGGTAATCAGGCTGTGGAAGGAAGGGGGGGAGTTCACAAGAAACGACCAAGAGGTATCTGAGGAGCTCAACATGAAATTTTAAGAAGTATTTACAGAGGACAGGAAGGACCCCAGTAATTCAGAATAGGGAGGTATACCACCAAGTGCTGGATGAAATACACACAACCGAGGAGGAAGTGAAGAAGCTGCTATGTGAACTCGATACCTCAAAAGCAGTGGGCCCTGACAACATTTCTCCGTGGGTCCATGGAGGGGGAGCAGAGATGTTGAGTGTGCCACTAACAAAATCTTCAACACATCCATTGAAACTGGGCAACTACCTGAGGTGTGAAAGATGGCAAATGTTGTCCCAATTTTAAGAAAGGAGACAGACATGAGGCATTAAACTTCAGACCTGTGTCACTGACGTGTATAGTATGTAAAGTCATGGAAAGATCATCAGGATGAGAGTGGTGGAGCACCTAGAAAGACACAAGCACGGTTTCGGGGAAGGAAAATCCTGTGTCACAAACCTAGTGGAGTTTTATGACAAGGTAACACGAGAGAGGGGTGGATAGACTGCATTTTCTTGGACTGCACATCTTTATGGGGGCTCCTTGTCGAGGTAAAGAGGCTATCGGTCTGAGGATGGACCTCTTGGTCTTCTTCCTCAGACTGAACTAATTCCCCCAATCCCCCCCCCCTTTCCCATCTTCCCCATCCTCCCTTTTCCCTTTCCTCCTTCTCCTCATCCCTCCCTTATTCCCTTCCCATTTTTACCCTGTGAGCTTCTCTTCACAGGCATTCTATTTCCCTAGGTAGGGGAAGGGTTCCGTGGTCCATCCCATTCCGTTGAGGTTCTTGGCGGTGGTGTAGTTTGCCGTGGAATCTGTATTGCCTGGGGATCCCGATCCCTCTCTGGTCTCCTGGGGTGGCTTTGAGTATCTTTCGGGTGACGGGTGTATCTCTGGAGGCCACCTTCGAATTCCAAGGCCGAAGGAGGTATGCTTTGTGGCGAGTATCCGGCCGCCCTCTCTTTGTCTGCCGAGGTGGCTCGGTGGATGTGAGGTTGCTATCCGGATTGCTGGTTTACTGGCATGAAGGGTAGGGTATGGCACGGGTTTCATGCAGCATCTGCACTACTTGCGGTGTTGGGGTTCTCTTGGGCGTGGAGGGGGATTTACGCCCCTTTCATTCCTCCTAGGAGCTATTCATCCACGTTCCCCCCTTTTTTTAGTCTTTTTTTCTGTTTATTTTCTTTTCTTCTTTTTTTTTTTCTTAAAAACAAAAAGAAAGAAGAAACCTAACCCTGGACAACCCAATCCGTGAACCTACTACCCCCAGGCCCTTTTCTGATACCGCACCCAGTTCTGACCCTACCTTGTTAATGGACAACTCTTCGGACACCTCCAAAACCCCTGTACCTCTTGCTGGTGTCGGTTCATCACCTGCTTCAGGTACAAGGGTTTCGACCGGCCCTTTTGACACATCTGACCTTCGCTCTTCTCTGACCTTGATTCTGGCTTCTCCCTCTACGGTGCGGCAATTTTCGAATTGCTCGCCCGTCACACGTCGGACCACCTCCGGTCCCACATCCAAACGACCAAGACCCTTACATGACGATTCGACACTTCCTTCTCATTCATCTCAGAAACGACCAGCTCGTCACGCACTCCCTTAAACACTTTTTTTCACACTACTCAATGGACAAAGTTTTTTACTCTAAGACCGACTTCTCCAACTACCTATCTTTCCGATCATAGTATTGGTAAAGCTCTTCTACGCCATGTAGTAAAGATATCTCATTTCACGCTTTCAAGAGCGGCACTCGCATCATCACGGTCCAGAATGCTGGCCAAGCTCGCGATATTTCTCTCCTTACGACTATAGATACTATTCCTATCACTATTGACAAACATCATTCTCTCAATTCTTGTAGTGGTACTGTCATTTTACCCACACCATTGTCCAACGAATTTCCAGATATGTGGTGATGACATTCTGGAGCAACTTGAGCTCCATCAAGACCTCCCCATCCTCAAAGTTGACACTTTTGTCCTCCTGCCCGTAAACGAAGACGTTATCCTTGCAATATATATATATATATATATAGATATATATATATATATATATATATATATATATATATATATATATATTATATATATATATATATATATATATATATATATGTCGTGCCGATTAGTAAAACTGGTCAATTAGCAAGAACTCATCTAAAATTAAGTCCTTTCTAAAAAATCTCTTATACGTTTAAAGATATATTTTTTCATTTATGTTAATGTAAAAATATAATTTTATACAGAGAAACTTTGAAAACCTACCTAACCTTATTACAACACTCGATTTAATTTAGCCTACAACTAAATATATTTTAGATACGTTAACATTAATTTAATAATAAACAAACACAATGAAATATATTTTTTCTTTAGGTTCAGAATGATTTTGAGAAAATATTGCATACACAAATTTTCGCTTGTCTTATATGGCAAAAGAGCGTTGCTATTTAAGCCAAAATCGCCAGTTTTACCTAATCGGCACGACATATATATATATATATATATATATATATATATATATATATATATATATATATATTTTGTCGTGCCGATTAGGTAAAACTTGCGATTTTGGCTTAAATAGCAACGCTCACCTGCCATATAAGACAAGTGAAAATTTGTGTATGCAATAATTTCGCCAAAATCATTCTGAACATAACGAAAAAATATATTTCATTGTGTTTGTTTTATTTAATTAATGTTAACGTATCTAAATATATTTAGTTGGTAGCTAAATTAAATTGCGCTTGTTTAATAAGGTTAGTAGAGTTTTCAAAGTTCTCTGGTACAAATATAAATTCTTACATTAACATAAATGAAAAAATATATATTTAAACGTATAAGAGAAAATTTTAGAAAGGACTTAATTTAGATGAGTTCTGCTAATTGACCAGTTTTACCTAATCGGCGACATATATATATATATATATATATATATATATATATATATATATATATATATATATAGTTCTTGCTAATTGACCATATATATATATATATATATATATATATATATATATATATATATATATATATATATAGTCTCGATTAGGTAAAACTTGCGATTTTGGCTTAAATAGCAACGCTCACCTTGCCATACAAGACAAGTGAAAATTTGTGTATGCAATAATTTCGCAAAATCATTCTGAACATAACGAAAAAATATATTTCATTGTGTTTGTTTATTATTAAATTATTGTTAACGTATCTAAACTATATTTTTTGGGTTAGGCTAAATTATATTGCGCTTGTTGTAATAAGGTTAGGTAGTTTTCAAAGTTTCTCTTGGTACAAAATATAAATTCTTACATTAACATAAATGAAAAAATATATCTTTAAACGTATAAGAGAAAATTTTAGAAAGCACTTAATTTTAGATGAGTTCTTGCTAATTGACCAGTTTTACCTAATCGGCACGACATATATATATATATATATATATATATATATATATATATATATATATATATATATATATATATATATATATATATATATATATTGTTCTTGCTAATTGACCATATATATATATATATATATATATAGTTCTTGCTAATTGACCATATATATATATATATATATATATATATATATATATATATATGTCGTGCCGATTAGGTAAAACTGGTCAATTAGCAAGAACTCATCTAAAATTAAGTCCTTCTAAAATTTTCTCTTATACGTTTAAAGATATATTTTTTTCATTTATGTTAATGTAAGAATTTATAATTTTGTACCAAGAGAAACTTTGAAAACCTACCTAACCTTATTACAACAAGCGCAATTTAATTTAGCCTAACCCAACTAAATATATTTTAGATACGTTAACATTAATTTAATAATAAACAAACACAATGACATATATTTTTTTCGTTATGTTCAGAATGATTTTGGCGAAATTATTGCATACACAAATTTTCACTTGTCTTATATGGCAAGGTGAGCGTTGCTATTTAAGCCAAAATCGCAAGTTTTACCTAATCGGCACGAATAAGATTAAAACAACATAAATATAGCATTAGAACTGGACAAGATTCTAATGCTCTATTTATTCATGTGAGAGATTTTAACCATCCAATTGATTTTCAAAATGCTGAGAAAGTTGTATCAAGCAAGTCCATGGTTGAGAGGAATATAATAGAATCATGTTTCATTAAAAGCAGTTTTGAAAATAATATGAATATTTCTTTTGGTTTATATAAATTGGATTCATTTATAATTAATAAAATTTGGGAAGAATTTATTGATATATTGGACTAATCTTAATTCTTGGGAAGAGTTTCAGGTCCTTTCTTATGTTCCTCTTTACAGAGTCGTGCGATGTTAAGCTACTGTGAGGTGTAGTCTTGCCCTTTATAAGCCTTCTTGTCATGTTTCCTTTTATAGTTCCTTGATAATATGAGTAGTCACGAAAGCGCTTGGAATTCCTCTATTTTTCATAGTGGTTGTCTTGCATATATATATATATATATATATATATATATATATATATATATATATATATATATATATATATATATATATATATATATATATATATATATATATATATATATATGTCGTGCCGATTAGGTAAAACTGGTCAATTAGCAAGAACACTCCCCGCGCAGCCTTTGTACTGTGCGGACGTGGTGCTCTGCCTCCTGGTGGCAAGTGGTAGCACTTATATTTTCTACAACATGGCCGAATCAAGCAGACGCCGTATCAACACTGTGTGTTTGGAGTTGGTGAAGGGGACATTGCAACCTGAAACGGTGTCTACGATGTTGCAACGAATCCTGAAGGATGTTTATCATTTAGACATCGGAGACCTGTATGGAGTGGCGTTAAATGGAATGAGCAGAGTGTTTATCAAGTTGTCATCAACGCAGGAGTATGAGCGCTTGGTTGACACTTATCACGATCGGGTCTATGCAGTTACCAGTGGTATGGAGGTACGACTGAGGGACGTTTCACGCACTTACACATGGATTAAAGTGCGTAATGTTCCATTGAATCGATTCTGTGGATTTGATGGACGTCTTCAAGGATTACGGTATTGTTCATGCAGCGAATGTTGGAAAATGGCGAGAGGGGCCTTTGAGGGCCTCCTAGAGGCTCTTACTCGCTGAAAATGACCATCAGGCGTCCTATCCCGTCGTATGTTGTACTACCGGACTTCAGGACACAAGTGTATGTTACGTATGCAGGGCAAAGAAGGACGTGTCGTATGTGTGCAGCATATGATCATATGGCGGCGGAGTGTCCTCGGAGGGTACAACAGCGTGTGGTGACACAGATGAACAGTGATCTACTGGGAGAGGAGGGTCCTGAGAAGTCAAAGGGAGAACCTGCTCATGGTGCGAAGAAATGGAGTGAAATTGTGGAGAATAGTATGGATACCTGTCGAACGCTACCTGTGGAGGCATTGGTGGGTCAATCACAGGTGACAGTGGTGGATCAAACACAGGTGACAGTGGAAGATCACTCACAGGTGTCAGTGGTGGATCAACCACAGGAGACAGTGGTGGAGGACATTCCAGAGGTGGTTAGCACATGCCTGTCTTTGGGGGAACTGGGGCATCTGTTGGATGAGGCCTTACCGGTGCTTAGTGATGAAGGTAGCCCTGTGACTAAGGAGAGTATGAGGTGCGAGGCAGCGATGGGTGCTAGTGAAAATGTTAATGAAAGGGGGAGTGTGATTGTCATAGCGGATGTGCATGAATGTGCAAAGGTAATGATGATAGTGATAATGGTATGGAATATGCAAGTGAATCAAGGAAAAGGTCTGTAGCCTCTTCGGATGGGGAGGACATTTTAACACCAGCACAGAGGTCTTGTAAAAAACCCTTGGTGGTTGCGTCACAGACAGGGAAAGGAGGGGTTGCCTATAAAGACCGAGTAAAAGGGGACAAGGGAGGGAAGTGGGGGGCTAGAGTAGGGGAACAGAGAACCCCTGTCGTGACGCAACAACAAAGAAGACGAGGCAAATCCACAATAGTCTTTTCAGGAGTTAAACTATTAATGTTAATGGTATGAGGGATGAAATTAAGAGGAAGTGGGTAGGGGTGACCTTAAGACGTTTTGATATACAAGTGGGTTTTCTGCAGGAACATAACTTTAAGATTGGTAGAGACTTGCGTGTGGAGGGGTATGATGTGTTTGCTGGTTCAACTAGGAGATTAAAGGGTGGGGTTGCAATAGTCATACAGGTGTCTAGCCCTTTTCAGTTGATGACTTGGGAGGAGAGTGGGGATGGCAGGATTGTAAGGGTAGATGGGGAATGGGGAGGTATAAGGGTTAGCTTTGTTGGTGTATATATGCCAGCAGAGTCTAATAGAAAAATAAAAAGACTTTGTGAATGATCATCTAGTATATGCTTTGCGGGGACTGCCAGGGGTGGTGGTTGTGGGGGGATTGGTTGTATCATAAGAGGTAAGGATCGGAACCGCGGGAGCTGGATGTTTGGGAGTATTGAGAGACGTATTGAATGGAGTGGGTTTAAAGGATGTGGTGAGAGGAGGAGGGCTAGTGAGAATACCTTCTTTAGACGAGATTATGCTGCTAGGCTGGATAGGATTTATACAACAGATCAGGTTAGGGTAGTGGGGATTATTATCATAGATGTGGGGTTTTCGGATCATAGAGGAGTTATGGTGGATGCAACATGGGAAGGAGCGGTAAAATGGTTTAAGGGATATTGGAAATTAAATGGTAAATTGTTGCGTGTGGAGGGCCAACAAGAATCTTTTGCACATTGGTGGAGGGAGCTATGGAGGCAGGGGAAAAAACTGAGGGACGATAGTGAGGCTTTTTGAATTGGTGGGAAAGGGTAGCTAAAGAAGGAATTCAAAGGTTGTATAGGAGGTTGGGCAGGGAGGAGGTGTGCTGGTCTTATGGGTTGCAGAAATACGTGGAGGATTATTGGGAGAGTGTTATGGGAGACAGGGAACATCTGCTTTACAGGAAATTCGGGTTTTAAAGGATAAGTTGCGTAGTATTCAGAATGAGCGTTTTGATGTCTGTCGTATGCAAGCAGGGATAGATGATGTTTTATGGGAGATAGACCGTCAAAATATGTGTTAAATAAGTGCAGAAAAAAGGGAGGGTATGACAATTTCATGTGTGGAAGTAGGGAAGATATGGGTGGCTATGTGAACGGGCAGAGATTACGTACTACAGAAGCGATAAGTATATACGTATGCGGATAAATGGTTTAAAAAGTATTGGAGTTGTGGACGGGTGAGTGAGCATGAGAGGGACATTGTATTAGAAAGGATAGTGAAAAGAGTGGGGGATGGTGATAGAGCAAGTATGGAAGGACCTGTCAGTGAAGAGGAGGTATGGGAGGCTGTGAATGGTTTAAGTGAAGGAAAGGCTCCTGGAGTTAGATGAAATAATTAATGAATTTTATAAGGTACATTGGGGGGCTCTAAAGGAATGTTTAGTTTCATTGTTTAATATAATGAAAGGGAGGGTCGTATAGGGATAGTGCAAGGTACTGGGGTGGTGGTTTTAGTCAGAAAAGAGGTAAAGGAAACTCTGGATAACTTTCGGCCATTGGCATTAATGAATGCCGATTACAAAATTTTGCTAAGTTATTGGCTAATAGATTGAAAAAGTATTGGGTAGGGTTATAGAGGAGGGGCAGTGTGGAATTCCCGGGAGAAGCATGATACAAGGACACGAATGCATTAGAGAATTTATAGAGGATGGGACTGAGGGGAGTGTCTTGGCAATTGATTGGCAAAGGGCGTATGATAGTGTTGAAAGGGGGACATTGTATGAGATCATGAGGAGACAGGGTTTTGGAGAGGATGTAGTGGGATGGGTAGAGGCTGTGTATAGGGAGGCGGGTCTGAAAGTACGTGTGAATGGTAAAATGGGAGACAGGATAAGTATGGACAGAGGTTTGCGACATGGATGTCCACTGTCGCAGTGTTTATTTGCGTGTATGCAGGATCCGTTCTATAGATTGGTAGGGTTTGACAAAGATAGCGTGAGGAGGGATCATACATTGAATAGAGGTGGGGTGCAAAAAATCATAGGGTATGTAGATGACACGACTGTGCTTGTAAGTAGTGGGGAGGGTTTACGTAATGTGGGACGTATGATTGAAGTGTTTGGAGGAGCTACTGGTATGAGAGTGAATTGTGCCAAATCAAAGTTATTGGAAGTGGGTGGCTGGGTGGGGGGCATGGGGAAAGGCATGGGTGGTTAATGGTTGATGAAATTCAGATATGTGGAGTAATATATTTAAATACTGTAAGTGATTCCCGTAGTGTTAATTCAGAGAAAGTGGTGCAAAAAGCTTTAAGTAGGATAAAAGGGTGGAGGCCGGGAGATCTTACATTGCAACAAAGGGTAGTGGCGGTCAATACACTTGTGTATAGTAAGCTGTGGCACATGTGGTGGTTTTCCATTGTTGCAAGCGGATATTAGAAAACTTGAGGTGAAGTAATGAGATACATTTGGGCGTACGGTCGGCCGTGGCTGAGGAAGGAAATAGTTAGGAACAGGGTGGATAGGGGAGGCCTGGGGCTGATTGGGTTGGAGAGACGATTATTCAGTCTGTATGTTAAAAGATGTGTTGTACGTTGGGGTGGAATGGCAGAGGGACGAGTAGGTATAATGGCGAACGATCTGGGTAGATGGTGGGGAGGGAGGGATTTACGGCTGGGTTGGGATATTTTGCGGCAGATGATGGTAGTGAAGACTTCTCATAGATGGACTGCAAGTGAGATTGAAATAATGGGATGGGGTAGGAATGTTATCGAGGGTGTGAGTGAATATCCTATGTATGATTGGTATCATGTTTGGAAAGGGTTTAAAGAATTAAAGTTGAGATCGAGGGATAGGGAATTAATGTATAGGTTTTTGCATGGGGTGGTAGCATCAAGGAGGTTTTATTCAAAATGGGAATTATAAAGGACGGAAGATGTGAAAGGTGTGGTTATCAGGAGACTGGAATGCATGTGATTTATTTTTGTGAAAGTTTAGGAATGGTGAGGGAATGGATGGGTAGTGTTTTGCGAAAGATGGGGGGGGGGGAGGGATAGGGGTCTTACGGGATATAAGTCTGGATTTGGGTGGAGTTGGGAAGAGCACGAGAAGGGCTTTAATGTATGTAATGGTTGATTTTGTGTGTGAATCATGGAGGGTAAGGGAGGTTGGGGCACGAGAACGCATTAGGGCAATAGCTGCGGCTATGCTTAGGACTAGAAATAGGAATAGGTGGGTGTATGGGAGACGATATGAAGAATTGTTCTCTAGGGAGTATAGAGATATGACTTTGCAGGTGTTATTGGGGGGGTGAGTGGGATGCAGGAAATGGCTAGACACCTGGAGAGGCGGGGATTTCTTTATGTTTAAGTGTAATGTCAGTGGGAGGATTATTGTGGGAGGGGAAGTTAAAGAGGGAGTGATTGAGTGGGGGGGTTAAGCAGTGGGGGTAAGAATAGGGGGAGTGAGTATGGGGTTGACGGATGACGCATTAATATTGAGGGGTTGACTTAATGTACAGTAGGATAGAAATAGATGAGTGCGTCGGGAAAGAATGGATTTAATAGAACGTTGTGACTGACTTAAAGACTAATACATCTGGGGAAATTTGTGGGTTTGCCTTGTATTGTGGTCACTGTGGAGGCCAAGGATGTGGTGTTGTGCACAGTTTCTAAAATAAAAGGAATTTTAAGTTTAAATGTAGATCAATGATGTACACGCAAAATTTAGTCATTCTTGTCTTAACGTGGATTGCACGAGGGTGAGAATGAAGAGTGAATGGTGAGTTGGTGAATGGTGATAGGTTTTGGAAAGGAGCTAGAGTATGGAGCTCCAGTAAATGGATACATCCATTGTGATTAGTATTGTTTTTTGTTGTTTGGGTTAACTTATTTTATTACTATGCAGTACTGATATGTATAATTTTTTTTTTACTGTAAAGAGAAAGTCAGTAGAGTTTGAGAGTCGAAACAATGATGGTCAGAATTTCTGGAATTCAAACTATGACGTATTGGATAGTTAAGAGTATATTACTTGTACTTACATGAGTATTTACATGTAATAATTAGGCCAGTTTTTCCAGTAGACTGTATAAGTGGATGTTAGTAAGGTCATAGGTATGTATAATAATTATTTACCCGATGGGGTATATTTATTGCCATTCAAGGCTGTTAAGTTTAATTTTGTTTACAACATCAAGTTCTCTATGTTGCTCAGATGGAGTTTACGATGATTTTTACGTAAAATATTGCATTGATAAGCTGCTGGATATAGTTTCATCTTATGTTTGAAATTGAGATAATACAATTTTAAGGATACTAATGTATATCATGTACTTTACTTATTATGTTTTACTTGTGGTATAGTAATACCGTGATTTAATGCATTTGTGACTTAAGAAATTGTACTTTTTAAATAAAAAAAAAAAAAAAAAAAATTAGCAAGAACTCATTTAAAATTAAGTCCTTTCTAAAAATTTCTCTTATACGTTTAAAGATATATTTTTTTCATTTATGTTAATGTAAAAATATATAATTTTGTACCAAGAGAAACTTTGAAAACCTACCTAACCTTATTACAACAAGCGCAATTTAATTTAGCCTAATTCAACTAAATATATTTTAGATACGTTAACATTAATTTAATAATAAACAAACACATTGAAATATATTTTTTTCGTTGTGTTCAGAATGATTTTTGCGAAATTATTGCATACACAAATTCTCGCTTGTCTTATATGGCAAGAAGAGCGTTGCTATTTAAGCCAAAATCGCCAGTTTTACCTAATCGGCACGACATATATATATATATATATATATATATATATATATATATATATATATATATATATATATATATATATATATATATATATATATGCAAAAGATCACAGTAAACAGGTGATATCAAAATATGCAAGAAAACCACTATGAAAAATAGAAGAATTCCAAGGCTTCGTGACTACTCACATTATCAAGGAACTATAACAGGAAACATGACAAGAAGGGCTTATATAAGGGCGAGACTACACCTCACAGTCACATCACACTAACAAAGACTACACCTCACAGTAGCGTAACATCGCACGACTCTGTGAAGAGGAACATAAGAAAGGACCTGAAACTCTTCCCAAGAATTAAGATTAGTCCAATTTATCATTAAATTCTTCCCAAATTTTATTATTATAAAAAAATCCAATTTATATAAACCAAAAGAAATATTCATATTATTTTCAAAACTGCTTTTAATGAAACATGATTCTATTATATTTCTCTCAAACATGGACTTGCTTGATACAACCTTCTCAGCATTTTGAAAATCAATTGGATGGTTAAAATCTCTCACATGAATAAATAGAGCATTAGAATCTTGTCCAGTTCTAATGCTATATTTATGTTGCTTTAATCTTAGTTCAAGACTTGTACCAGTTTGACCATAATAAACTTTAAGGGTATAAAGTTTATTATGGTCAAACTGGTAAAAGTCTTGAACTAAGATTAAAGCAACATAAATATAGCATTAGAACTGGACAAGATTCTAATCTCTATTTAGTCATGTGAGAGATTTTAACCATCCAATTGATTTTCAAAATGCTGAGAAGTTGTATCAAGCAAGTCCATGGTTGAAGAAATATAATAGAATCATGTTTCATTAAAAGCAGTTTTGAAAATAATATGAATATTTCTTTTGGTTTATATAAATTGGATTCATTATAATTAATCAAATTTGGGAAGAATTTAATGATAATGGACTAATCTTAATTCTTGGGAAGAGTTTCAGGTCCTTCTTATGTTCCTCTTCACAGAGTCGTGCGATGTTACCTACTGTGAGGTGTAGTCTGTTAGTGTGATGTGACTGTGAGGTAGTCTCCCCTATATAGCCCTTCTTGTCATGTTTCCTGTTATAGTTCCTTGATAATGTGAGTAGTCACGAAAGCCTTGTAATTCTTCTATTTTTCATAGTGGTTTTCTTGCATATATATATATATATATATATATATATATATATATATATATATATATATATATATATATATATATATATATATATATATATATATATATATATATATATATATATATATTTATATATATATATATATATATATATATATATATATATATATTATATATATTAATAGTAAATTAGCATATGCAACATACAGCCTACCCACTACATACCAAAATCACAACACTCCAGTACATCTTTACCCAGTACGAACATTAGCTCACTAGCACACTGCTACTAGTGGTTAAAAAAAAAAACATTTATAAACAGGGAGGCTCCATGACCCCTTCCCCCCATCCTTCTGCCGGCCTCTTAGCCTGCAGGCAAAACACTACAAGAGAACTTTCCCAAAACTTAAACAGGCCTCTTCTCATGCTATGGCCTTACAGATAAACATGAGAGTAAATTACATAAATATTAATTAAAGCAACCTATGGTATAAACTTACACAAAATCACCCCCCTCCTCCCTACTTACACAAACATCAAACCATTACGTCTTATGACGTCTTGCTCCAGCCAATGTTCTTCTCGCACTGACTCAAAAACACACCTCACCTGCTCCTTTCCTGGCTACTCTTCAGGTCTAATACTTGTCAGGTTTCAGAACAAATCCCTTAAACTGACGTTATACGTATATGGAGCGTTTTTTATACACATTTTTTACAACACTGCATAATAATGGTTAGGCCTATAATTCCACCAAGCCGTCCTCTGAGTAGAAGAATTTAACATATATGATCGATAAACATTCTTTAATACTAATTTACAATATTTATTCAAATATTGAAAGTTGCTAGATTCATTACAGTCTTACGAAAATAACTTAGATAAAATAGTAATTTTTAAAGCCTTTTATATAACATGGGAACAGTTCTGAAAGTCTAGCTCAATAAAATTTATATTTTTCTTCCCTGTATGATATGACCTACAATAGTCAAGTAACACTTAAGTGCCTATTTACTATTACTTTGATAGTCACAAGTGTAATGAAAGATGCCAGACCAAGGATCCAGAAGCTGTGAGTCGAAATCGTTACCACATGGCATTCTTTGCCTTCTTTATTTTAATTTTGACAAATAACGTTGGTCTGGTTAGCATATTAGAAGCTTGTTTATTGCACGTTTACAGGTATTGGTAGGTGTGTGGCTGGTGTTTTGTCTGGTCATAACAACAGGATACAGCTCTTCATTAATCGCACACCTCACAGTCCAGAGTAAGAGCAAGCCCCCGGAGACCTTGGAGGACCTGGTGTCTCTGAACAACTGGAGATGGGGTATCGAGTCTTGGATGATGAAAGGATCGCCTGGAACATATTTTTTCACACATACAGATCCTGTAGTGAAACTTGTTTATAAGAAAATGGAGGTGAGTATAACTGAGACACAGTAATAAACCCACAATAAATGTGAAACAATATTGTCTCCTTAAATATGACTTCAGTGCATCAAAAGATGATTATATTCGAAATATATTCTATATATTACAGGATCCACATCACATTTTTTTTAAACTTTCAAAAATTTCGCTTTAGCTGCATGAAATGTTCGCTGACTAGACGGTTGTATTTTGTTGGATCCCAGTTTTATCAGCCTACCAGTATAAATTAAACTTTTTCGTCTTTCTAAATCGTGTGAAATGCTAGAGTTTGCATGCCACTTTGTTGGTTACTTCACCAAATATCACTAGAACTAACCTTCATAGACATTAGTGCTTTCACATTAACCTCTATGTTGGTAATGCTGATGTTCTGTATGGCTAGACAGTCATTCGTAACCTCAAAGGCAAAATATTAATAAAACAATATTTATTGTATTGATGATGATGAGAATAACAATGATGACTGCAACGATGATGGTGAAAGAATTATGAAGTTGATAAGGATAAAGGAGGTGTTAATTTTTATGAGTATTTTGATAATGATAAAAATATTGAGAATGATATCCAGACACTATGAAAATTTTAATTATGATAATTGTGACAATGATGAAGATGATTGCGATGTTAACGATTGCAGTGGTGATAAAGGTGATGAGAACAATGATGGTACAAGATATCCTTAAACGTTCAACACAGAGATATAGACAAGGCAGTGCCAGTGTCAAGTACATGAGCCTGGGATGAAATCCGAAGATGCTATCTCGATTCCATAGTCAACATTAGAACTATCGGCCAATGAGACCACTACTCAAAGTATGTAGCATGAAGTTTGAAAGGATAGAAGTGATTGCCATACAATTACTCGGCTACCTTCCTCATGCCGTCCTGACACAGCATTTTTCTACAAACAGGCTCAAATATTTTTCACCCTTGATTGTGGCTTCAAAAATATTAAGAAGATAATGAGAAGAAAACAAAACATATTGGCAGCTTTTAATAAACTGGGATGATGCAGACAAGTTCCTTCTGCTTATTTTATTCTGCAGCAGCTGCTGTAGAGAGGGAGCTTAGATCTTCCACACAAAAAATCATTCCTGCCACCTTCCATATTCGAGGGTCCCTTCTCAATGAAAGACAGCAAAAGACTCATAAGAATCTTATCCAGTCACACATCCTCTCCTGTTAAATAGTGACAAGACAATACTTTCCAATACTTTGACATATTTGTGAAACATATACAGGGCTAGAGATTAAGTACAGGCCTCACTATTGTATTGCAACATGTATATGAGTTTTTAGCAATACTGTGAGGCTCTGATTAGGGTATTTACTAGTGGGGAAGGGGATTTTTATTCAGTAAATTAATATGTATTTACAGATGGGGTTGCTAAAGAAGCTTAAGATGTTCGGAAAATGTATAGAATTAAAGGAAATGTATTTGATACATAGTGGGAGTTGTCACAGTTGCTGTTTGCAGATGACACATTTCTTCCAGGAGATTCTGAAGAGAAGTTACAAAAGTTAATTAATGAATTTATGATTGAATGTTAAATATGGAAATTGAAAGTGAACATAAAATAGAACTAGGTGATGGGAGTAACAAAAAATATAAGCACTGAAATATTAGATATCGTATTGCATGGAAAGAAAATGGTGGAAATAATATATATTAAATTATTTGGAAATGAACATGTTGGAAAATGGGTCTATAAACTACGACGTGATCCAAGAATAGACGAGGGTAAAAGATAAGTGATGTGCTGAAGGTTTATTTATGACGAAATAAGGGAATGTTCCAGAGCATGGTAGTGCCATGACTGGGTAAATGTTACCCAGAGAATTCGAAACATAAAAATTCGAAAATAGTGTTATAAGTAATAGGGCTGAGGAAAGTTTGTTGAGGTAGTTTGAGCATTTATAGTGGATGGAAGAAATACGATGACCATTACGTAGTGTGTGTGAGTCAGGGGTGGAAGGAAAGTGAGGTAAAAATCGTCAATGGAAGAAAAATAAACATCAAAATACCGTACCTGGAACTAACAAATAGCCACACTTAAAAAGAGGAATGAGGAAAAGTGTAAAGGGCAAGAAGACCAAATGTGTACAGGGAGGAAGAAGACAGTGGTAGTCGAATTGGTAGTAGTAGTAGTATCATTGCTACTACTATTACAGCAGTTGCTGTAATAGTAGTAGCAATGATAGCAGGAGTGGGAGTAGTAGTAGTAATGAATTAATAGCAGTGGTAGAACTAGCATTAATATTCTGAAGCCTGTCAGAAGAGGCATTGTTTAGTTAATGCATATATGCACCACAATTGTGTTTAGAAAAACACATCAGCACAGCAGAGAAGACTATTGCAAGTTATTAAATGAATTTAATACAATTAAAATCTTGCCTGCAGACAAACATTGGTGGTTACAAAGATAGAATACTGAAATGTGTTTAACTGGAATACAATTCTCACAGTGTTTTAAACATAAAATTGGCAAATGTACACGTATTACACACTTCAGTTTTACTCCTTGTCGTTGACAAGTCAAATTTTTCACAGAGGAATAATTTCAATGATACCGAACTCATTCCAGAAATCCTGGAGCAGATTCTATAATTTTGGTCAAAGGGCCCCTATCCATGCTGATAGTTTCATGAATCTTACCCTATAATGTTTACCAGTGCTTAAAATTTGAAGCCGGTCGGATGAGGCATTCTCATGTTATGAACAAAGTAAAAACGAAACTCTAGAGAAAAAAATTGTCATCCACTATACTTACTCCATATGGGATATCTAATAAGTCGAGTTAGTCTGAGGTTTAAACAAGAATCGTTAGTAATTATTTACCACATAAAGTGTGGAACTTTAGTGTAGCAATACATATTTCCAATTACAGTGGACCCTCGGTTTTCGAGCGTTCCAGAAATCTAGTAATTCAGATTTAGAGGACTTTTTCAGCGATATTTCATCCCGGATTTCGAGCATCCGCTCGGAAATCGAGTGTTTGAGATGCGTTCACCCCGTCGGCGACGCCACTTCCTCACACGTATCACACTCAGTCTGCGTCTGTCTCTTTTGGTGCTTGTTTATTGATTGTGACTTTGAAATAAGCCACCAGCCCTTCGGTAAAGAAAGTGAGAAACAGGATAGAATTCAAGAAAGAACACGCCAGCCAGGGTACTTCCCCACACACACCAGCCAGGGTACTTCCCCCACACACACCAGCCAGGGCACTTCCCCCACACACACCAGCCAGGGTACTTCCCCACACACACCAGCCAGGGTACTTCCCCACACACACCAGCCAGGGCACTTCCCCCACACACACCAGCCAGGGCACTTCCCCACACACACCAGCCAGGGTACTTCCCCACACACACCAGCCAGGGTACTTCCCCACACACACCAGCCAGGGCACTTCCCCACACACACCAGCCAGGGCACTTCCCCACACACACCAGCCAGGGTACTTCCCCACACACACCAACCAGGGCACTTCCCCACACACCAGCCAGGGTACTTCCCCAAACACACAAGCCAGGGCACATCACCACACACAAACCAGCCAGGGCACTTCCCCACACACCAGCCAGGGCACTTCCCCACACACACCAGCCAGGGTACTTCCCACACACACCAGCCAGGGCACTTCCCCACACACACCAGCCAGAGTACTTCCCACACACACCAGCCAGGGCACTTCCCACACACACCAGCCAGGGTACTTCCCCAAACACACCATCCAGGGCACTTCCCCACACACCAGCCAGGACACTTCCCCACACACCAGCCAGGGCACTTCCCCACACACACCAGCCAGGGCACTTCCCCACACACACCAGCCAGGGTACTTCCCCACACACACCAACCAGGGCACTTCCCCACACACACCAGCCAGGGTACTTCCCCACACACACCAGCCAGGGTACTTCCCCACACACACCAGCCAGGGCACTTCCCCACACACACCAGCCAGGGCACTTCCCCACACACACCAGCCAGGGTACTTCCCCACACACACCAACCAGGGCACTTCCCCACACACACCAGCCAGGGTACTTCCCCAAACACACAAGCCAGGGCACATCACCACACACAAACCAGCCAGGGCACTTCCCCACACACCAGCCAGGGCACATCCCCACACACACCAGCAAGGGCACTTCCCCACACACCAGCCAGGGTACTTCCCCACACACACCATCCAGGGCACTTCCCACACACACCAGCCAGGGTACTTCCCCACACACACCAGCCAGGGCACTTCCCACACACACCAGCCAGGGCACTTCCCCACACACACCAGCCAGGGTACTTCCCACACACACCAGCCAGGGCACTTCCCCACACACACCAGCCAGGGTACTTCCCCAAACACACCATCCAGGGCACTTCCCCACACACACCAGCCAGGGCACTTCCCACACACCAGCCAGGGCACTTCCCACACACACCAGCCAGGGCACTTCCCCACACACACCAGATAGGGTACTTCCCACACACACCAACCAGGGCACTTCCCACACACACCAGCCAGGGTACTTCCCCAAACACACAAGCCAGGGCACATCACCACACACAAACCAGCCAGGGCACTTCCCCACACACACCAGCCAGGGTACTTCCCCACACACACCAGCCAGGGCACTTCCCCACACACACCAGCCAGGGTACTTCCCCACACACACCAGCCAGGGCACTTCCCACACACACCAGCCAGGGTACTTCCCAAACACACCATCCAGGGCACTTCCCCACACACACCAGCCAGGGCACTTCCCCACACACCAGCCAGGGCACTTCCCCACACACACCAGCCAGGGCACTTCCCCACACACACCAGCCAGGGTACTTCCCCACACACACCAACCAGGGCACTTCCCCACACACACCAGCCAGGGTACTTCCCCACACACACCAGCCAGGGTACTTCCCACACACACCAGCCAGGGCACTTCCCACACACACCAGCCAGGGCACTTCCCCACACACACCAGCCAGGGTACTTCCCACACACACCAACCAGGGCACTTCCCCACACACACCAGCCAGGGTACTTCCCAAACACACAAGCCAGGGCACATCACCACACACAAACCAGCCAGGGCACTTCCCCACACACCAGCCAGGGCACATCCCCACACACACCAGCAAGGGCACTTCCCCACACACCAGCCAGGGTACTTCCCCACACACACCATCCAGGGCACTTCCCCACACACACCAGCCAGGGTACTTCCCCACACACACCAGCCAGGGCACTTCCCCACACACACCAGCCAGGGCACTTCCCCACACACACCAGCCAGGGTACTTCCCACACACACCAGCCAGGGCACTTCCCCACACACCAGCCAGGGTACTTCCCAAACACACCATCCAGGGCACTTCCCCACACACCCAGCCAGGGCACTTCCCCACACACCAGCCAGGGCACTTCCCCACACACACCAGCCAGGGCACTTCCCCACACACACCAGCCAGGGTACTTCCCCACACACACCAACCAGGGCACTTCCCACACACACCAGCCAGGGTACTTCCCCAAACACACAAGCCAGGGCACATCACCACACACAAACCAGCCAGGGCACTTCCCCACACACACCAGCCAGGGTACTTCCCCACACACACCAGCCAGGGCACTTCCCCACACACACCAGCCAGGGTACTTCCCCACACACACCAGCCAGGGCACTTCCCCACACACACCAGCCAGGGTACTTCCCCAAACACACCATCCAGGGCACTTCCCCACACACACCAGCCAGGGCACTTCCCCACACACCAGCCAGGGCACTTCCCCACACACACCAGCCAGGCACTTTCCCACACACACCAGCCAGGGTACTTCCCCACATACACCAGCCAGGGTACTTCCTCACATACACCAGCCAGGGTACTTCCCCCACTCACACAAGCCAGGGCACTTCCCCACACACACTAGCCAGGGCACTTCCCACACAGATCAGCCAGGGTCCTTCCCCACACACACAGTCCTAATGCAAAAGACAAAGAAGGGAAGTAACCCCAGAGAGGGCTTTGTTAGCTAAAGTCCTTATGGAGGGGGATTCCCCTTCCAAACAATAAATCCTCCCTGTCTTCCATACGCCAACAAGAGTCTTCAATGAAGGTATGTAATGTTTATACTATTTATTTATATTTATTTATAATTGTTTTGTGTATGTAAAACTATAGTTAATCTTTAAAAAATGATTTTTTTGTGAATATTTTTGCGTGTCTGGAACGGATTAATTGGATTTACATTATTTCTTATGGGAAATAGTAATTCGGTTTTCGAGCATTTCGGATTTAGATCAACCTTCTGGAACGGATTAAGCTCGAAAATCGAGGGTCCACTGTACTCCATAAGACTCAGAATGATACAAATTAAAATTTTATTTATAAATTTTAAAATTGGAGTTGCATTACCCAGACAAGACTTTGCTACTACAAATGCACTTAAAATTTAAATAGACCAGAGAAAAAAATCATAATGTGATTTATATCTGAAATCTTAGGAAAAAAGTTCTTAAGTTTTATGAAAGAAGACAAATCTTATGACTCATAAGGAGAGACTATGGTCAATGATTGACAAAATGCTTAAAAAATGATTAAAGAAGTATATTTTGGAACCAAGTGATTTTAGCTAATTTCTATTTGTATAAAATAAGAGAGCATCTCTTCTGTGAGGTCTGCATAGTTTTGTAATTATTAATTTGTGTTTTTATTTACCTGTTTTTCTTCAGGTATTCTTTAGTAAACACACAATATTTGTAATTGATGGACACTCGTAACACTGTTCTGTGTACAAAAATTCACCCTCAGCACATTAACCTCACAGAGCTTTTGCCAACCTTGAAGGTGGATGGAGCTTAGTTCTAGTTTTCATTGTTTTTAATTATCTGATTGCAAATGTCACCTCAGTATAAAGAAACGTCACTAAAAATCATTAAAAACATGAATGAAAATTTCCATGAAGATAAAGCTATTGAAATACAGTTTTGAAAATCATGATCCTGGCTCCTTAACACATTGTGTGGCTATGTGGTGTTGACTCATAATGTTGATTTGAATAACTGGAAATGCCTTAGTGATTCATTAAGATATGCAACTTACTATTTGTTCATCTAATCCTGAAAATTAAATAGGCACTCACAAAAAAACATTTAACATTCTGCTAAAATGTTTGTTGAAATATTTTTTTTCTCTAAAATGATGCATGTCTGGCTATATTGAAAACAAAATTTGAAAAAACAACTTTTTTCCTCTATTTTTACATTCAGGTTGTGAGAGCAGAGGAAGCGTTGTCTATGGTAAAGGAAGGAAGTTACACTCTGGTATCTGGCAATTATTACATTACCGTCATCATCCAGTCCTTTTACACGGACAAATACGGCCAGTCTCCCTACTACATCTCTTACCCTGGAATTAGCTTCATAGCGGATTTTGGATGGGGATTTAGGCAAGTATACTGTAACGTTGTCAATAATTGTTTTCAATTCCATAGTGTATCCCTATGTTGCATAACCGCAGCCTCATCTACGACAATACACGCGAAAGGAAAAGTGCAGAGTGCAACATAAGTTTCTAATATGGTAACCTATTAGCACTGACCGTCTGAAGCTAATCAGAAAAAGTATTTACAAGTTAAAATAGTATTATTATTATTATTATTATTATAATCAAAAGAAGCACTAAACCTACAAGGGGCATACAGCGCAGCAGTGCAGGAAAGGATGCAGGGGTATTGGGTAGCAAGAAGAGAGGGATGAGTATTAGGGTATGGAGTGCAGCGGGGCAGTGGAGAGTGCAGGAGTAGAGGGTAGCAAGAGATTGAGGTAGAAACGGCAGTGAGGAGTCCTAGAGTCATTACCATCAGAGATTGTGCAGTAAATGAGTCGCTGTCAAAAGTCAATGAGAGATTTAGGGTTAAAGGAGGAAACATAAGCAAGAAGGGAAGGTAAAGTAAGGGCAGTAGAGCGGTGACGACGTTGGAGGTAAATTCTGCGTGCACGTTGATAGAGTGGGCAGTCCAATAGAATGTGGCTAACAGACACTGGGACCTGACAATTCTCACAGAGTGGAACAGGACGCCTCTTCATGAGATACCCGTGAGTAAGACGGGTGTGACCGATGCGAAGACGGGAGAGAGTAGTCTCCCATCCTCGATATTGATGAAAAGAAGACGGCCTGAAACCTATACACGGTTTAATAGACTGTAGTTTGTTATGGAGCAGATCAGACCAACGTCGTTACCAACGGGTGCGAAGGTGGGTAGTAATTAAAGAAAAATAGTCTGTGAAAGGAACACCCCTATATGAAACTGGAAGGTCATGTACTGCTGACCGCACAGCAGTGTCTGCCTGTTCATTACCCTGTACGTCAACATGACCAGGGACCCAACAAAAAACAATATCTTTGTGCTTGCTAGAGATACGGCGTAACCAAAGTTGGATATGAAGAACCCGGGGATGAGGTGTATCAATTATTTGTATAGCCTGTAAAGCACTAAGGAAGTCTGAAACGACCACAAATGGAGACAGGCGTAGATGCAATATGGATAAGTGCTAAGAGAATAGCACACAATTCAACCGCAAAAATGCTAGCTGACGACAATAAATGCTCTCGCACTACGCTGTCCGAAAACACTGTTGCGAATCCGACGCCGTCAAAAGACTTAGAACCATCGGTGTACACTGCGATGGCATGTGAATGAGATCGGAAGTGGTTAAGAAAAAGAGAGCGAGAAGAAACTGTAGGCAGATGGGCTTTCGCGCATGGCAGTGGGAAAAAACAGACACAAACCGTCAGAACTTCCCAAGGAGGTAGGGAAAAATCAGATGCTACATGAACATAGAAAAGTGGTAACTGAAGAGAAGACAAAAGCGAATGTTGGCGAAGAGAAAAGGGACGGAGTAAACAGGGGCGACGAACAAATAAAGAACGTCTACTAACATCAGTGACTATCCTATATATGGTACGATTGCGGAGGTCATGAGAGCGAACATAATAGCGAAGGCAATGAGCATCACGGCGATCGGTCAAGGATGGAATATTCGCCTCTGCATAGAGGCTCTCAACCGGTGAAGAGCGAAAAGCACCGAGGCATAAACTTAATCCCTGGTGATGGATGGGATGAAGGCTAGAGAGAGTTGCAGGACAGGCCGCTGAATATATCTGGTCGCCGTAGTCGAGTTTCGTAATCAAGTTTCGATAAAATTAGGGCTGAATGTAGTCAAAGGAGAGTGCTACTATCAACCCCACAGGAAAGATGAGCGAGGGTTTAATGAAGGTTCAGCCGGCTATGACAAGTTGTCTTCAGAGAGGTAATGTGAGGTTTCCAGGATAACCTATGGTCAAACAGAAGGCCGAGAAACCTGACCATATCACGTTCTGGGATACGCGAGCCATATAGGTACAATGGATGATCAGCGACGACTGAACGTCTAAGTGTAAGTAATTTGGTGAGTTTTACTACTAGAAAATGAGGTGACAGTGAGCGCCTGTACAAACTATAGCAAAGTCATCAAAATAGAGTGATGACCAAATATTGGATGGAATAACAGATGCCAGATCATTTATAGCAAGGAGAAAGAGTGTTGTGCTCAGAACACATCCCTGGGGGACACCTTCGACAAAGTCCGGGGAAAGCATATTATTAACCCGGACACGGAAATGTCTTTCAGTTAAGAAGTTCTTACGGAAAAATGGTAGATTGCCTCGGATACCTAAGGAGTGGGCCTGGGCCAAGATATTATACCTCCAAGTTGTGTCATATGCCATCTCAAGGTCAAAAAAGGTGGTGATAGCCGAATGGTTATTTGTAAAGGCATTACGAACATACATATCCAAGCGCAATAAGGGGTCAATGGTAGAACGGCCCTTACGAAAGCCATATTGACTAGTGGAGAGACTATTGTGTGTCTCTAAATAACACATCAAACGTTTATTTACCAGACGTTTCATCACATTGCAAACTGCATTGGTAAAAGTAATGGGACGGTAGTGGGAGGCATCATGTCCCGTAGTACCCGGTTTACGGAAAAGGAGAACAATGGCAGATTTCCACAGCTGGGGAAGAACTCTTTGTGACCAAATAAGATTAAATAGTGGTAAGAGAACTGCAAGGGCTGACTGATGTAAATGCTGTAGCATATGAATATGAAGGCAGTCAGGCCCAGCTGCCGATGATCAGCAAGCGGAGAGTGTTGCCTCCAGTTCCAGAAGTGTAAAAGGCACATTATAAGATTCTTCTCTGATAGAAGAAAAGTATAAGGGCTCTATCTCTCTGGCAGACCTTGAGGAAAGAAACAAGGGGCATAGATGGAGCCCCAGAGAAATACGGACCAGATGATTACCAATTTCGGTGGCAACGCCAAGAGAGTTTGCTATATCGACACCGGCAACCCGAAGAATTGGAGCCGGGTCGAGAAAGTATTTACCACTCAATTTCTGTACTTTTTCCCAGACTGCACTTATAGAGGAAGCCGAAGTGACGGTAGAAACATAATCCCGTCAGCAAGTGCGTTTAGCGTCACGGATGACACGTCGAGCGACCGCTCTCTCCTGCTTAAAATCAAGGAGTCTCTGTGTGGTTCTGCTTTACCGGTACCTGCCCCACGCAGCTCGTTTCAAACGTACTGCCCGAACACAAGCAGATCACCAAGGCACGCACTTCTGAGAATGTTTGCCCAAGGTTTGGGGTATAGAATGTGAAGCTGCGGTTAAGACTGAGGTCGAGAAGAGGTGTAAAATCTCATCAATGGAGGACGAGGAAGGAACCTCATTAAAAGCAGTTAGACGTGCATAAAGGTCCCAATTCTCTACGAGGAGGTGGTGAATACAAAGGAGAAGTAAGTATGATTGGAACATGATCGCTGTCATGCAAGTCCGGGAGGACAGACCAGATGAAGTCTAGTACAGTTGAGGAAGAGCAGACCGAGAGATCGATGCAAGAGAAAGAATGATTACAAGGATCAAAATGGGTGGGAGTACCTGTATTTAAAACATGGATGGGGAGAGAAGCGAGAAAAGCCTCTAACTAAATGCCGCGGGAGTCACAGTGAGACCTCCCCCCCCCCTCCCCAGAGAAAATGGTGGGCATTAAAATCGCCAAGTAACAGAAGTGGTGGTGGTAAGGAAGAAACCAGAAAGGCAACATCTGGGATAGATAATGCCCGAGAAGGGCAGATTGTTCTGTTTATCATCTAATTGTTTGTTGTTTACTTCTTTCATATGCCTCGTACTTGTGTGAATAGGGCAGACAACTTCTGCTACATTTGTGGTAAGTTGACCTTTACATCCCAGAAGCGCCGTATAACTGTTATGGTTAGAAAGACATATCACCTATATTTTGGATGCAATATTGATGACCAGGATAAGACTGGGCTCTACACACACACATGCTGCAACAATTGTGCTACTAACCTTCTCCAATGGTTGAAGAGGAGGAGGAAAGGAATGCCTTTCGCTGTGCCAATGACATGGCAGGAGCCAACAGACCATACCAACAATTGTTATTTCTGCATGGTACCTCCAGTACAAAAGAGCTTGTCAGAAAAAAAGGGGTCCATTGAATATTCAAACATCCCATCAGCTATTCGCCCAGTTCCAGATGGAGAAGGTCTACCAGGGCAAATGGGGCACAAGAATGCTTGCAGACTATTGCTGGACATTGGCAAGAGATGATTCTTCAGCCCACTATAAGCGTCAAGCAAAAAGGCAGAGAGTAGGTACGGATTAGAGTTTGAAACATATTGACACATATTGTACGTTATAATAAAATAATCATATATTACATGTCTCGTATCTTTAAACCTATAGTCAATAAACATTTTCAAGGCGATATTTAGTTTCAGGACATGAAAATACATAAGAATTAAGTAATCTCATTTAAGAAGCAATCAACTTTTCAAGTTCTACAAATCTTACCCAAGATGCATTATATCAGTGTTAAAAAAATTGAATCCTATCGAATAAGACGTTCTGGAGTAATAAACGAAAATCAATGTGGAAGAGATGGAAACTGTTACTGAGAATGTTAAAAAAAAAAAAAAAAAAAAGAAGTTTTCCATCGTTAATCTTTAATACCATAAAAAAGCGAACTTTCATTTTTTTTTTCTATTTTTCTTGTTTACATTCTGCTTAAAAATATATGATTTTATTAAAAATTCAATTTAATATAATTGGCAAATAAAAAAAAATTGGTTCCTACACTGCCCAAAATTAATACAGAAATATTTATAATTAAAATTCACCAGTATTTATGGTTTGAAGTCCATCAGAAAAGGCATTCTGTAGTTATTATATTTCACTTAATAAAATTGGCACATTGAAATTTACACGGTTTAAATAGTAAAAGTTTGAAGCCGATCATTATAGGCATTATACAGTAAATGTAAGTTAAATAATTCCAATTTTTTTTTTAACTGGGAAAAGACTCATATGACTGGCGTCATATGAGTCGTTTTCCAGTTAAAACTCGGATTCTAACTCTTCCAAGTTTCTTTACTACTTTACTACATTAACTAATTTGACGACTCGCAAACAAATCTTATGGGCATTATCACTCATTTAGAATTGAAGGCTTTCATAACAGGTAACCTAAAATTTATTTATCGTGGCTTTAAGGGAATAAAAAATTCATAATATTTTCCATATATAGTGACATCTGCCTACGTATATCAATTTCTCTCCCCGCAAATGTTAGATTTTTGGAATCTTTTTTTGAAAGTTTGATTCTGTGCTAGTGAATGTTTTGGAAGTTATCTGAGTCATTCCAGGATGTTGGGAATGATATCAACAACTTTGGTCATTGGATATATTAACATGCCATTTGTTCCAGTAATCTGATCCTCGTTACCGCACACATGTGTAGGAAATTTTAAACCAATTTGATGAGGCATTCTCGTGTTATCATTGAAATATAATAAAAAAAATAAGAGTACATCTTCTAAGTCCTCCTTAACGGTTACCAAAAAATGAAGAACGCAAAAAAATATGACTTAGCCAATGTTTAGATCAATTTGGAAGTTTGTGATGCCTTCAGCATCAAGTACAATAGAAGATCCTGAAGATGTTCATCCTGAGGAATCTGATGAAGAGGAAAGAAACGTCACCAGAGGTCCACACTAACAGGAGGAAGACTCTGATGAAGTCGAGGAGACGCATACATTATCAGATTATTTTGAGGACACTACTTGGCCAACTCTGGTTCTAAATGACTTGAGAATTCATCTTATTAAGAGGGAAAGTAAACCCTTCCAAAAGACGGATGAACCTTTCAGTGCAGTTCAAAAACATGGAGAGAAATCTTAAAGGAAGTGTTGACAGCTAACCATTCCATTGTTTTGTTTTTACTGCAGGTTATTTACTTTCGGGACTTGATGACAAATATTTTGGAACATCCAGCTTTGTCGTTGCGTTTCAAGCATGGTGGAAGCCAAACCCAAAGGTATCTGACCATGAGGCTTTTGAGCAGCATCTCTCATGCATGGAGCAATCATTGACATTGCAAGTAACATTGAAGCTTGTTTCTAGCTCACCAGCATCTTCGTTTTCGTGGTCACAAAGAGGGCAGGTCTTCAGAAAATAAGGGAAATTTCATGAATTAATAAGAGTTGCTGTCAGATTTTGATCAAATTTTGAGAGATAATTTTGTAAGAATTAAGCATTCTGTTACATCTTTTGGGAATTACGTGAAAATGAGAATAGAGCCTGATTTTAAAAAATAAAACAAAACTGTTTGGGATTCTTTAGGACAGCACTCCTGATGTGTTCCACATTGATCAGATGTAGGAAGTGATCAGATACATCCATATTGAATATAACAAAGTTGAGGGGCTTTTTTTTCAATTGCCGGAAAGACTGCTGCTGAGGTCTCAGAAGATATCTAGAGGCATCTGGTGAGAGATGTTGTGAACATAACCTGTGCAGTGGTCAGGGATTTGATAATGTTGCAGCTGTGGCCGGGGTTCATGTGGTGTTCGGTGAAAATCAGAAAGATTAACCCCAAGGATTTGTCTGTGCCTGTGTAAATCATTCTCTGAGCCTTTAAGGATTGTACTCCTTTGGAAGCACTTCTTTATTTGTAACTTAATTTTTTAACCTTATAGAATACAATACAGGCATATTCAAAAGACTTTCACAGACAATATAGAGGTCATTATGACGCTGAGAACCCGGCGAAAGTAAATTTTGGAAAAGTGGCTTCAACCCTTGAGGAACTGTGTGATCGCAAAGAAAATGTGGACACAAGATCAGAAATTTTGCTGACTGTTGAATGTGATTTCTCTCTTTTAATAATATGATAATAATATCTTTATTCACTACAAGTATATGTACAAGGTATACAGGCCTAGCTGACACCAATGACATACTACTATATAGGGAGCCGTTTGTTATGCTGAACATTTCGGGCAAATTAGGTCAGTTTTGTCCCAGGATGCGACCCACACCAGTCAACTAACACCCAGGTACCCATTATTACTGATGGGTAAACATAGATAACCAGTGTAAGGAAACACGCCCAAAGTTCCCATACTCGCCGGGAATCGAACCTAGACACTCGGCGTGTGAAGCGAGAGCTTTTGCCACCATGCCACGGGCCAGGTGTCATGTCCTGGAAGAAATTAATCTCACACAAAATTATTTGCAGACAGTTGGAATCATCCTTGAAAAGTGCATTGTGAACCTCCAAGCTCTGAAAATGGTTGTTGAATATCAACGCAATGAACTTATGGAGAGAGCCATTCATTATGCAACTACTAAATGTGAGGAAATTGACATTGCTATTTAAGAAATAATAGACTAAAGTTCCGAAAGAGAGAGATGGCAAGGAATGCTGATCACACATTGCAAGAGTAAGTAAAAGAAGCAACATTTGAATGTCTATCATCCAAAAATAGGAGATTCCTTATAAGGCAATGTATCAAATACTGTCAATCCTCGTTGTTATTTAGAGCAGCACTTTGGATTTTGCAACAGAAGAACGTCGAAAGTATTTTCAAATTTCGCTCAGATTTTCCATGTGGAAATTGGACGAGTTCAGAGGCATTCTGGAAGCTGCCGAAATCAGCGATGAAGATGATAGCATCGCAGTTTCTGGTGTTTATTAAGAAATGGGATTATTTTAATCTGTTCCAAGCTCGTCATTGTGTTTAAGATTCTTTTTTACTATTTGTGGAAAGAGGTTTTTGAAAAATTAAAATGATACAAAAAAAAAATCATATACTCGTTCATAAGTCAGACGAGACTTTCAAATCTGGCTTTATTTCCTAGTGAACAAGAATATGCAAAGAAGATGAATTATGAGGAGGTCATTGACTGAATTGTAAAAATTAAGACTCAAGAACAGAAACTGTAAATCCTCACTATTTACTACTGAAGATTTTGCTGAGAGTTGATACTCGACTTTGTTCACTTTTTTAATAAAATAAATGCAATATTACTTAAACACTGCATTTTTTCGTATTTCCAATTAGCTTATGATAATATTATGCAGATGTCTTGCCGAATAGGTAAAACTTGCGATTTTGGCTTAAATAGCAATGCTCTCTTTACCAAATAAGGGAATCGAAAATTTGTGTATGCAATAATTTCTCAAAAATCATTCTGAACCTAACGAAACAAATATACTATTTTATTGTGTTTGTTTAGTATTAATTAAATTATTGTAAACTTATCTAAAATATATTTAGTTGGATTAGGCTAAATTAAACTGCGCTTGTTATAATAAGGTTAAGTATGTTTTCTAAGGTATTTTTGGTACAATTTTTTTTTTTTTCATTAACATAAATGGAAAAATATATGCCTTTAAACGTATAAGAGAAAATTTTAGAAAGGACTTAATTTTAAATGAGTTCTTGCTAATCGACCAGTTTACCCATTCGGCACGACATAGACAATATATAAATGAAAATATATTTGTCTGTGATTGAAATTTAAAATTATTTATAATGAGCGGTGGGGAGAGTGCCAGAGAAAGAATTAGCCCCGGGTACCAAATAACTTAGGTACACCTTTATTTGTTACCTAACCTTAATGATATAAACCAAAGTAGTTTATTTGCCTTATTATGGTCAATGATGCATTAATGCCTTAACGTAAGATTTTTGCTGTATAGGGCTTTCAATTTACTTTGAAATCTGTTTTTGACCAAATTCAACATTATTAATTTTTTCGGTCCTCCTCGCACTGTCATGGTTGTCTTCATTCAAAAGTTTTAGGAATTTGCTCAGATCCACAATGAACGCTATCAATCATTTCCCTACAACCTTAAATTTTTAAAATCATGTTGATGATCTACATTACTTTCAAATTAATTTGTCAGTGAAATTCTTTTCATCATTAACGTAGATTGCCAAAAAAAACACTTTGCTTGTGGAAAATTCTCGAGGGATTAGTACCAAACTTGCACACGAAAATCACTCCCTACGAAAGCAAAAGACTCGGCAGGCGATGTAACATCCCCCCAATGAAAAGCAGGGGTGCCACTAGCACGTTGAGGGACAACACAATAAGTGTCAGGGGCCCAAGATTGTTCAACTGCCTCCCAGCATACATAAAGGGGGATTACCAACAAACCCCTGGCTGTCTTCAAGCAGGCACTGGACAGGCACCTAAAGTCGGTACCTGACCAGCCAGGCTGTGGTTCGTACGTTGGACTGCGTGCGGCCAGCAGTAACAGCCTGGTTGATCAGGCTCTGGTCCAACATGAGGCCTGGTGACAGACCGGACCACAGGGGCGTTGACCCCTGGAATTCTCTCCAGGTAAACTCCAGGATCATCCCATTCTGATTTCTCCCCAGGTTTCTCCTGCTTATCATTTGAGAATGCCTCAGTTCACGAGATAAGTTCAGTACCAATACCACGTGTTGACACTTTGTTCAGTAATCTCATGTATGGGATTCTATCAAATGTCTTACTGAAAAATATTTAGGTAAACATCACCATGGTCTGTTACTAGACTGTTACTAGGTATGTTACTAGATTAGTCAAGAAGATTGTCCCTGAACGTTTGAGAGGTGTGGTGGGAGCTCAAGACCCCAGGTTCATTGAAGCAGCCGTGCAGTGGGACATCCTGGCAGACTCCTCCAGTAGACCAGTCCTCCCAAAGAGCACAAACAGTCCCACTGGGATAAACCGATCATGGAAAAAATTGCCAACACAATGCTCACCAACGCTTCAAGAAAGGACAAAGCTCGTATCCTAGCGGTGAAGGCACCACACTCAGGAGATTTCCTTCTAGCTGTTCCCAATTCCTCTCTGGGGACTCGACTCGACCCACAGGTCATTCGGATTGGTGTTGCTCTTCGCCTAGCCGCCCCCATACTCACCGAACATAGGTGTATTTGCGGCAGGGCGACGGCTGATCAATTCGGACTTCATGGTCTAGTGTGTCACACATCAGAAGGGAAGTATGCTAGACATGAGGAGGTCAATGACATCATAAAGAGAAGCCTCGCCACATCCCGTTGCCCAGCTCAAAGGGAACCCCAAGTGATGGAGCCACAATGCTACCCTGGAAGGATGGTAAGCAGATTGCTTGGGACTACACCTGTGCTGCCACATTGGCAGACACCTACCTGCCACACTCCTTAGCCGAAGGGGGTGGAGCTGCCAGCCACAAGGAGACCCAGAAGACCCGCAAATATGAAGACCTTCCCTCTTGCTATAACTTCATCCCAATAGGGTCGGAGACCCATGGAGCATGGGGCAAGTGTGCTCTAAAGTTTTTCAAGGAGCTGGGTGGAAAACTTATCATAGAAACCAAGGACCACAGGGCGACCAGCTTCCTCTTCCGGCCCACTGCCGGGGAGCTGGACGATGTATTTGACATGTAGCTCTGAGTTGTCATCTATGTTGTTTTACTCACTATTGTATTCTTGTTAATGTATTTTGACAATGTATTTTGCCTTGAAATAAATTTTATATATATTTAATAAAAGATGGGGTGGTAGGGGAAGTGGAATATTCAAATAGCTTCAGAAAGACATCTAAATATTCTTCCTTGAAGCCTTTTTATCCACTTCTCCGAGGCTATGGGACCCACAATTTACACCAGAGGTGGACCCCATCCTATATATATATATATATATATATATATATATATATATATATATATATATATATATATATATATATATATATATATATATGCTAGGAATTCGCAAGAGCAGGCGAAATATTCACAAACACTGATCTCTGGCCGACGGAGACTCGACCCTACGAACCTTGTGACAGGAACGCAGTGCTTTACCGACCGTACCACACTGGACCAATACCTTGGCATCCAGCTCACGCTAGACGTTGATCCAAGGCACCCAGCTTTCAGGCAGGTGGCTTACAGCTTTTCATCTCATCCCCTGCATGCATCGACACAACTAGAGATTTTTACAATGCTAGGAATTCGCAAGAGCAGGCCTTGGATCAACGTCTAGCGTGAGCTGGATGCCAAGGTATTGGTCCAGTGTGGTACGGTCGGTAAGCACTGCGTTCCTGTACAAGGTTCTAGGTCGAGTCTCCGTCGGCCAGAGATCAGTGTTTGTGAATATATATATATATATATATATATATATATATATATATATATATATATATATATATATATATATATATATATATATATATATATATATATATAGGTAGTAGGTTGGTAGACAGCAACCACTCAGGGAGGTACTACCATATCTGCCAGGTGACTGTAATACAGAAACCTGAAACTGTTTTACATGATGGTAGGATTGCTGGTGTCTTTTTTCTGTCTCATAAACATGCAAGATTTCAGGTACGTCTTGCTACTTATACTTACACTTAGGTCACACTACGCAAACATGTACACGTTTATTGTATACACACTCATCTGAGTTTTCTTTGATTTTATCTTAATAGTTCTTGTTCTTATTGCTTTTCCCTTTCATATCCATGGGGAAGTGGAATAAGAATCTTTCCTCCGTAAGCCATGCGTGTTGTAAAAGTCAACTAAAATGCCGGGAACAATGGGCTAGTAACCCCTTTTCCTGTATAGCTTACTAAAAAGAAGAAGAAGAAAATCGTCAAAGTGGGATGTTTGAATGTGCGTGGATGTTGTGCGAATGATAAGAAAGAGATGATTGTAGATGTTATGAATGAAAAGAAGCTGGATGTCCTGGCTTTAAGTGAGACAAAGCTGAAGGGGGTAGGAGAGTTTCAGTGGGGAGAAATAAATGGGATTAGATCAGGGGTTTCAAATAGAGTTAGAGCTAAAGAAGGAGTGGCAATAATGTTGAATAATCAGTTATGGCAGGTAAAGAAGGAATATAAATGTATAAATTCAAGGATTATGTGGAGTAAAATAAAGGTTGGATTTGAAAAGTGGGTTATAGTAAGTGTTTATGCACCTGGAGAAGAGAAGTGTAGAGGAGAGAGAGATTTTGGGAAATGTTGAGTGAGTGTGTGGGAGTTTTGAACCAAGTGAGAGAGTAATTGTGGTTGGGGATCTTAATGCTAAAGTGGGTAAAAATGTTGTGGATGGAGTAGTAGGTAAATTTGGGGTGCCAGGGTAAATGTAAATGGGGAGCCATTAATTGAGCTATGTGTAGAAAGAGGTTTGGTAATAAGTAATACATATTTTATGAAAAAGAGGATAAATAAATATACAAGGTATGATATAGCACGTAAGGAAAGTAGTTTGTCGGATTATGTATTGGTGGATAAAGGTTGATGAGTAGGCTTCAGGATGTACATGTTTATAGAGGGCAACGGATATATCAGATCATTATTTGGTTGTAGCTACAGTTAGAGTAAAAGGTAGATGGGACAAAAGAAAATGGCAACAGCAAGTAAGAGAGAGGTAAAAGTGTATAAACTAAGGGAGGAGGAAGTTAGGGTGAGATATAAGCAACTATTGGCAGAAAGGTGGGATAGTGCAAGTAGGAGTAGTGGGGGTTGAAGAGAGTTGGGATAGTTTTAAAAATGCAGTATTAGAATGTGGGGCAGAAGTTTGTGGTTATAGGAGGGTGGGTGCAGGAGGAAAAAGGAGTGAGTGGTGGAATGAAGAAGTAAAGGGTGTGATAAAAGAGAAAAGGTAGCTTATGAGAGGTTTTTACAAAACAGAAGTGTTAGTAGAAGAGCAGAGTATATGGAGAGTAAAAGAAAGGTGAAGAGAGTGGTGAGAGAGTGCAAAAGAAGAGCGGATGAAAGAATGGGAGAGGCTCTGTCAAGAAATTTGCTGAAAACAAGAAAAAATTTGGAGTGAGATAAACAAGGTAAGAAAGCCTAGGGAACGAATGGATTTGTCAGTTAAAAACAGAGTAGGGAGTTAGTAGATGGGGAGCTGGAGGTATTGGGTAGATGGCGGAATATTTTGAGGAACTTTTAAATGTCGATGAAAAGAGGAGGCGATAATTTCATGTACTGGCCAGGGAGGTACAACATCGTTTAGGAGTGAAGAAGAGCAGGATGTGAGTGTGGGGGTGGTGCGTGAGGCATTACGTAGAATGAAAGGGGGTAAAGCAGCTGGAATTGACGGAATCATGACAGAAATGTTAAAAGCAGGGGGGGATATAGTGCTGGAGTGGTTGGTATTTTTGTTTAATAAATGTATGAAAGAGGGAAGGTACCTAGGGATTGGCAGCGAGCATGTATAGTTCCTTTATATAAAGGGAAGGGGATAGAAGAGAGTGTAAAAATTATAGGGGAATAAGTTTACTGAGTATACCAGGTAAAGTGTATGGCAGGGTTATTATTGAAAGAATTAGAGGTAAGACAGAGAGTAGGATTGCAGATGAGCAAGGAGGCTTTAGAGTGGGTAGGGGATGTGTAGATCAAGTGTTTACAGTGAAGCATATATGTGAACAGTATTTAGATAAAGGTAGAGAAGTTTTTATTGCATTTATGGATTTAGAAAAGGCATATGATAGAGTGGATAGGGGAGCAATGTGGCAAATGTTGCAAGTGTATGGAATAGGTAGTAAGTTACTGAAGGCTGTAAAGAGTTTTTATGAGGATAGTGAGGCTCAGGTTAGGGTGTGTAGGAGAGAGGAGATTACTTCCCGGTAAAAGTAGGTCTTAGACAGGGTTGTGTAATGTCACCATGGTTGTTTAATATATTTATAGATGAGGTTGTAAAAGAAGTAAATGCTAGGGTGTTGGGGAGAGGGGTGGGATTAAATTATGGAGAATTAAATGCAAAATGGGAGTTGACACAGTTACTTTTTGCTGATGATACTGTGCTTATGGGAGATTCTAAAGAAAAGTTGCAAAGGTTAGTGGACGAGTTTGGGAGAGTGTGTAAAGGTAGAAAGTTAAAAGTGAACATAGATAAGAGTAAGGTGATGAGGGTATCAAACGATTTAAATAAATAAAAATTGGATATCACATTGGGGAGAGGGGTTATGGAAGAAGTAAATGTTTTCAGATATTTGGGAGTTGATGTGTCAGCAGATGGGTTTATGAAGGATGAGGTTAACCATAGAATTGATGAAGGAAAAAAGGTGAGTGGTGCATTGAGGTATCTGTGGAGACAAAAACGTTATCCATGGAGGCAAAGAAGGGAATGTACGAAAGTATAGTGGTACCAACACTCTTATATGGGTGTGAAGCATGGGTTGCAAATGCTGCAGCGAGGAGGAGGCTGGAGGCAGTGGAGATGTCCTGTCTAAGGGCAATGTGTGGTGTAAATATTATGCAGAAAATTCGGAATGTGCAAATTAGGAGAAGGTGTGGAGTTACTAAAAGTATTTGTCAGAGGGCTGAAGAGGGGGTTTTTGAGGTGGTTTGGTCATTTAGAGAGAATGGATCAAAGTAGAATGACTTGGAGAGCGTATAAATCTGTAGGGAAGGAAGGCGGGGTAGGGGTCGTCCTAGAAAAGGTTGGAGGGAAGGGGTAAAGGAGGTTTTGTGGGCGAGGGCTTGGACTTCCAGAGGGCATGTGTGAGCGTGTTAGATAGGAGTGAATGGAGACGAATGGTTTTGGGACATGACGATCTGTTGGAGTGTGAGCAGGGTAACATTGTGTGAAGGGATTCATGGAAACCAGTTAATTGATTTAGTTGGACTTGAGTCCTGGAAATGGGAAGTACAATGCCTGCACTTTAAAGGAGGGGTCTGGGATAGTGACAGCTGGGAGGGACTTATTCTCAGCTGTCGTATCTGAGCTCCTCTGCAAAGACAGTGATTGTGTATGAGTGTGGTGAAAGTGTTGAATGATGGTGGAAGTTTTTTCTTTTTGGGGATTTTCTTTCTTTTTGGGTCACCCTGCCTCGGTGGGAGACGGCCGACTTGTTGAAAAAAAAAAAAAAAATATATATATATATATATACACTAGTCCCTTAGCCTTATTCAGTAGTTTTGTAAGGTTATCAACAAAGGAGTTACAATTGACAATTCATTAATTATTAAACGTATTTCATACATCTCTTGTACATAGCCAGTCATGAAATTCCTGAAGGATAACAATCAACACACTATTACTCATGGCAATAAAGGTATCTGCTCAAGAATGACTCCTAACCTAATAGTTAATGCCTGTAGTGGCTACTCCTCTGAGTTGCAGGCAGTGCCGAATTTATCTATAGGCCTAGAGCCTCTAAGGCCTTCAGCTCCAAGTTGCCGGTGAAGGAGAACTGTCTGTTCACGTGGTTAACACAATCAGGAGGTAATCCTGTATACGTTATTATATAAAATTTAGGCTTTATGAAGTTGCCCATGATTTCAGTTTTCACAAATCTTTAGAGTACTGCCTTGATGTATAACTATAAGACTGATGGAGTTAGTGCTAACTAAGTCAGTACACCTAACTAAAATATATCTATGTTCCGAGAACGCCATCTACCCGCTGGAAAAATCACCAGTCTCATGTTAACTTGCCCAGTCACAAAATATTGGACAGAATCCCCACAAAACAAATTATAGATAAGTGCACACCTAAAACATCCTATATTTTTCTTCATAAAGAATATACAGGCAGACACGTTGAACTTTAGACGACGTTTCGATCAACTCTGAACCATTCTCAGATAGCAGTTTGAGGATTTTTCTATACAGACATAACAAAACTACTCTAAAATAAATTGCCTCTTTCACAATAAATACAAGTTTTTCTCTTACTTAGGAAAGGTGCGTCATATTACCGACGCTTTAAGCAGCTGTTACTGCAGATAAAAAATTCTGGCATTACGGAACAATGGGTTAAAGAGGTGATAGCCACAAGAGTGAGGGAGAACAAAGGCGCAGCACTCTACGCTAATGAATCCTGGAAATATACACCGAACGTAGGTATCTCAAAATATATGGTGAAGAATTCCTTGTCATGTACAGATAGGTTGATTTTTACGAATTGGTTCACATAATTCTCTTTTTTGTGGTAGAACACCTATATATTCAATTACTATGTGTAATCATCTGAAAATCGGAATTAAAATGTG
This sequence comes from Cherax destructor, assembly GCA_009830355.1. NCBI lineage: Eukaryota > Metazoa > Arthropoda > Malacostraca > Decapoda > Parastacidae > Cherax > Cherax destructor. The sequence goes on along the minus strand of WNWK01008034.1, from coordinate 46,925 downwards.
TTTTAACATGGCTTCTTTCTTCTAGGCCTGTCAGTATTTTGTTATAATAATTATTACTAATATGAAAGATATCTATCCGAAGAGAAGTAGATTTGCAAAAAAAAAAAATAGAGACAGCATTTGTTCAATAAATGACGCAATTCACAACTGACTGACCTCTCATAGGTGTAATGGCTATCGTTAAATGGCTGTATCGTCATTTTAAGCATAAGGCACAGAAGCAAACCAAAACCCAAATATTTTATAAAAATTACTTTTTACTATTATTTAATACTAGTAGCGATAGAAACTTATATAACTAAACATTTATTTGAGATTTAAAATTATTTATGTATACAGTAGGCTGACAGCCAGACCTTTGTGGAATCTCTGCAAATAGATCAAGATTAGTTACTATGGTTAGTGAAGTGAGCTTATGTAAAAGTTGGCATCGACCTTCCAAAGTTTACTTGTCAAATCTCTCAGTAAAATCCTAGTCAAAGACAGAGAAGACAAGTGAAAAATACGGGGTACATGAATTCACACAAACACGTACTTGAGTGAGACACTAACTATACACACGTCTAACAGTTTAGTTATGTCTATAGATAACTTTGAGACATTTGTTGGTGTTCCACTTATAAGGTTGAGATATTAATTGTCCTTAACACATTAAGCTTTATAAACTCCACTGAAAACAGAACCCAAGTCTAATGCTTTATGCTCTGTGTATTGATCCCAATAATAATTTAATCATTATACATATAAAAAATGCCTCAAACCTTATTACAAACACATTATCAAGAGCATAAAATAAAGATGAACCAACGAGAGTGACTAGAGATTTTGTTGGTAATCTGTCTTGAAATGCAAGTTAATCCACCCGTATTTTTTTTTAATACAGTATTGCCAATGAACAAATTAACAGTTCGTGTTGACTCACGAAACCGTAATGACACGATTGCAAACCATAGTACGAGTGGGGTTAGAACCCGCGATCAGAGAGTCTGAAAACTCCAGACCGTCGCGTTTGCCACTGGGCCAGCTACCTTCAATAAGATTCATCCAATTAGATTCACCCAACTAGATTCATCCAGCTAGATTCATCTTATTGAAGCTAGCTGGCCCAGTGGCTAACGCGACGGTCTGGAGTTTTGAGACTCTCTGATCGCGGGTTCTAACACCACCCGTGGTATGGTTTAACAGTTCGTGTTATTTCTTATTCTTTCCAATTGTACCAAGAGGATGCCATTTAATGTTAAGGAAGAGAAAATAAGGAAAACAGTTCTTTGTTTTTTGACTTCAATGTCCCATTCATTCAATTTTAATTTAGTGAATATTATAACACAAAAGTAGACTTTTGTGCTGTATGATCCGTCTTGCTATGGCTAGCTCTTGGGCTCTAGCTATAGGACCCTAGAAATGGTTTCTTCAGAGCGATTAGCTACAATTCCTCAGATCAAAATTTTCATTTGCGACTTATGTTTTCGCAAGTGAACCTGTGGTATCCCTAGAGGTTGTTTTCACTCCATTTCCTCGGATCATGATTTATCCCAGCTTATATTTTCATATAAATGAAATCTATGCATGCATATATATATATATATGTTAAGCGAGTGTGTAGGAACTTTTGAACCAAGAGAGAGAGTAATTGTGGTAGAGGACGTAAATGCAAGAGTAGAAGCTTTTAAAGAGGGTGTGGTAGGTAAGTTTGGGGAACCAGGAGTAAATGATTGATCTTTGTATAGAAAGGGGTTTGGTTATAGGAAACACATTTTTTAAGAAAAAGATGACAAGTATACAAGATATGATGTAGGACGAAATGACAGTAGTTTGTAGGACTACATATTGGTAGATAAAAGACTGTTGGGAAGACTTCAGGATGTATATGTTTATAGAGGGGCCACAGATATATCAGATCACTTTTTAGTTGTAGCTACAGTGAGAGTAAAAGTTAAATGGGATACAAGGAGAATGGAAGCAGCAAGTAAGAGAGAAGTGAAGATTTCTAAACTAAAGGAGAAGACGGTTAGGGTAAGATATAAACAAATGGTAGAGGACAGATGGGCTAGTGAGAGTATAGGCAATGGGGTAGAAGAGGTATGGGGTAAGTTCATGAATATAGTGTTAGAGTGTTCAGCAGAAGTTTGTGGTTATAGGAAAGTGGGTGCGGGAGGGAGGAAGAGCGATTGGTGGAATGATGATGTAAAGAGAGTAGTAAGAGAGAAAAAGTTACCATATGAGAGGATTTTACAAAGTAGAAGTGATGCAAGAAGGAAGGATTATATGGAGAGAAAAAGAGAGGTTAAGAGTGGTGAAGCTATGTAAAAAGAGAGCAAATGAGAGGGTGGGTGAGATGTTATCAATAGACCACCCTGCCTTGGTGGGAAACGGCCTATGCTGATCCGTTTTAACTATTCAGCACGACATATATATATATATATATATATATATATATATATATATATATATATATATATATATATATATATATATATATATATATATATATATATATATATATATATATATCAAATTTTCACTGGTCTTATATGGCAAGGTGAGCGTTGCTATTTAAGCCAAAATCGCAAGTTTTACCTAATCGGCACGACATATAATATATATATATATATATATATATATATATATATATATATATATATATATATATATATATTAATGGTCGTGCCTAATAGGTAAAACTGGTCAATTAGCAAGAACTCATTTAAAATTAAGTCCTTTCTAAAATTTTCTCTTATACGTTTAAAGATATATTTTTTTACAATTATGTTAATGTGAAAATTTATAATTTTGTACCAAGAGAAACTTTGAAAACCTACCTAACCGTATTACAACAAGCGCAATTTAATTTAGCCTAACCCAACTAAATATATTTTATATACGTTAACATTAATTTAATAATAAACAAGCACAATGAAATATATTTTTTTCGTTATGTTCAGAATGATTTTGGCGAAATTATTGCATACACAAATTTTCACGTGTCTTATATGGCAAGGTGAGCGTTGCTATTTATGCCAAAATCGCAAGTTTTACCTAATCAACACGACATATATATGTCGTGCCGATTAGGTAAAACTGGTCAATAAGCAAGAAATCATCTAAAATTAAGTCCTATCTAAAATTTTCTCTTATACGTTTAAAGATATATTTTTTTTCATTTATGTTATGTAAGAATTTATAATTTTGTACCAAGAGAAACTTTGAAAACCTACCTAACCTTATTACAACAAGCGCAATTTAATTTAGCCTAACCTAACTAAATATATTTTAGATACGTTAACAATAATTTAATAATGTTATAATTCAATAGTGTTATGAAGACATTATTAGAGCAGTGTTAAGTAGTAGTAGTCTTTTCCTCAGTATGATTGGTCCCACTATGGCTAACTCTAGGGTTCTAGTTATAGCACCCTAGAAAGGGTTTCTTCCGAGCGATTGGAAGCGAAATTTTGTGTATGCAATAATTTCACAAAAATCATTCTGAACCTAACGAAACAAATATATTTCATTGTGTTTGTTTATTATTAAATTAATGTTAACGTATCTAAAATATATTTAGTTGGGTTAGGCTAAATTAAATTGCGCTTGTTGTAATAAGGTTTGGTAGGTTTTCAAAGTTTCTCTTGGTTCAAAATTATAAATTCTTACATTAACATAAATGAAAAATATATCTTTAAACATATAAGAATTTTTTTTAGAAAGGACTTAATTTTAGATGAGTTCTTGCTAATTGACCAGTTTTACCTAATAAGCACGACATATATATGGTCTGGTGGCTAAGGCTCTCGCTTCACACGGCGAGGGCCTGGGTTCGATTCCCAGCCAGGGCAGAAACATTGGACGTGTTTCTTTACACCTGTTGTCTATGTTCCCCATCAGTAAAATGGGTACCTGGGTGTTAGTCGACTGGTGTGAGTCGCATCCTGGGACACTGACCTAATCTGCCCGAAATGCTCAGCATAACAAGGGACTTTCTATATAGTAGTACGTATGTCACTGATGTCAGCTAGGACTTTATACCATGTACATGTACTTTAGTAATGATATTATTATTATATTAAATATTATATATATATTATTATTATATATATATATATATATATTATATATTATATATATATATATATATATATATATATATATTATATATATATATATATATATATATATATATATATATATATATATATATATATATATATGTATATATATATATATATATATATATATATATATATATATATATATATATATATATATATATATATATATATATATATATATATATATATATATATATATGTCGTGCCGATTAGGTAAAACTGGCGATTTTGGCTTAAATAGCAACGCTCTTCTTGCCATATAAGACAAGCGAAAATTTATGTATGCAATAATTTCGCCAAAATCAATCTGAACATAAAGAAAAAATATATTTCATTGTGTTTGTTTATTATTAAATTAATGTTAACGTATCTAAAATATATTTAGTTGGATTAGGCTAAAATAAATTGCGCTTGTTGTAATGAGGTTAGGTAGGTTTTATAAAGTTTCTCTTCGTACAAAATTAAAAATTTTTACATTAACATAAATTAAAAAAATATATCTTTAAACGTATAAGAATTTTTAGAAAGGACTTAATTTTAAATGAGTTCTTGCTAATTGACCAGTTTTACCTAATCGGCATGACTATATATATATATATATATATATATATATATATATATATATATATATATATATATATATAATGTCGTGCCGATTAGGTAAAACTTACGATTTGGCTTAAATAGCAACGCTCACCTTGCCATACAAGACAAGTGAAAATTTGTGTATGCAATAATTTCGCCAAAATCATTCTGAACATAACGAAAAAATATATTTCATTGTGTTTGTTTATTATTAAATTAATGTTAACGTATCTAAAATATATTTAGTTGGGTTAGGCTAAATTAAATTGCGCTTGTTGTAATAAGGTTAGGTAGGTTCGTTTCTTTGGTACAAATTAATTTTACATTAACATAAATGAAAAATATATCTCTAAACGTATAAGATAAAATTTTAGAAAGGACTTAATTTTAGATGAGTTCTTTAATTGACAGTTTTACCAAATCGGCACGACATATATATATATATATATACTATATATATATATATATATATATATATAATATATATATATATATATATATATATATATATATATATATATATATATATATATATATATATATATATATATATATATATATATATGTTATATATGTCGTGCCGATTAGGTAAACTGGTCAATTAGCAAGAACTCATCTAAAATTAAGTCCTTTCTAAAAAAATCTTATACGTTTAAAGATATATTTTTTCATTTATGTTAATGTAAGAATTTATAATTTTGAACCAAGAGAAACTTTGAAAACCTATCTAACCTTATATTTAGTTGGTTAGGCTAAATTAAATTGGTTTGTTGTAATAAGGTTAGTAGGTTTCAAGTTTCTCTTGGTACAAAATTTTAAATTTTACATTAACATAAATGAAAAATATATCTTTAAACGTATAAGAGAAATTTTAGAAAGGACTATTTTAATGAGTTCTGCTATGACAGTTTACCTAATCGACACGACATATATATATATATTTATATATATATTATATATATATATATATATATATATATATATATATATATATATATATATATATGTCGTGCCGATTAGGTAAAACTGGTCAATTAGCAAGAACTCATCTAAAATTAAGTCCTTTCTAAAAAAAAATTCTTATACGTTTAAAGATATATTTTTTTCATTTATGTTAATGTAAGAATTTATAATTTTGAACCAAGAGAAACTTTGAAAACCTACCTAACCTTATTACAACAAGTGCAATTTAATTAGCCTAACCCAACTAAATATATTTTAGATACGTTAACATTAATTTAATAATAAACAAACACAATGAAATATATTTTTTTCGTTAGGTTCAGAATGATTTTTGCGAAATTATTGCATACACAAAATTTCGCTTCCGATCGCTCGGAAGAAACCCTTTCTAGGGTGCTATAGCTAGAACCCTAGAGTTAGCCATAGTGGGACCAATCATACTGAGGAAAAGACTACTACTACTTAACACTGCTCTAATAATGTCATCATAACACTAAGTGATACGAAGACCCAAGACAAAGAATCTAGAGAACACAATGTGTTCTCTAGATTCTGGACATGTAAATGTGTCACTTGGTGACACATTTCATTGTCAAGGCGGCATAAACATCGTTAATTACTAAGTTAAAAGATGTTCTGAGTTTATGTAATATTACACAATTAGTGGTTGCAAGGGAAGAGTAGTCACATGTATCATATGGTAATTTTTTAATTACAGAAGAGATTCTTAACTAATAAATCACATTATGGTTACCTTTTTGAATATTCCACAGAACGAGGGGACAGAGGAGTTGAAGCTGTATCATTTGCAAGGTGCGTTCTATTTGCTGTTCGTGGGCTACATCATTGCTTCCCTTATGCTGTTGGCGGAAAAAAGTGGCAGCCTCTTGATCATCTTTCAGTAGTACTTCACCATGGCTTCCCTTGTGCTGCTCTGAGGAAACAGACTGTCGATAATTCTCTACCATTCATCAATAATTATATCTTATCACTTCCTTTGTGTTGTATGAGAATATTTTATAACTGTACTTACAAGAGTATCAACATTCTTTTATTTCTAAATCCAATTAAGCTTGTTAGAATAGTAAAAATTTACTGTATATGACAGTTTAATTTCGAATGTAAGAATGAACAATTAAATTGCTTTAATTATAACTAGAATATTAAAATTTATTATTCCGTAAAATAATAATCTCCAAAACGATGCCAAGGGCTTCACACTGGGTTACCAATGTTAATGTTCGCCAATATGTTTCAATTAATATGATAGCCCTGATTCAAAAATGATCCCTTTTCATTCTAACAAGCTTGTGTTTGCCTGATACAGGTTAAAATAGGCTTGTGAATGAAATGAGAAATTCAAAATAGAATAGAACATGTTAAATAATCAATCAGACAGTTAAATTAGATAAAAAAAAAATTGGAAAGTCTCCTCAGATTTGAAAGAGACAAACATGAAATATTAAATATGGAGAGGCCTATGATAATGTAATCTAGGTTTAATCCACTGTGGTCCAATGAAGTAGACATGGAAGGGAGAGGCAGAAAATTCGTCTGCCTGAAGTTAAAGACAGATTTGGACACCCATAGCAGCCTTAATGAGAGAGTTGAACACAGAAGATCAGAGTGCCCCAGGCACACAAGTGCCAAGTGCTCGAAAGATTGAGTATTATAGGAATAGAGGATAGTCAGCCCAGAATCAAAGGTAATGGAGTGATTACCAAGCGAACTTAACATATGGAGACATGACAATTATCAGAAATGCTGTCAGACTTGGTGGCGATATAAAAGAATATAGGAACCATCCACAAAATTAAGCACAAGAAAACAGGTTTACAGTACACAACCCAATCTGCCAGGAGTGGAACCATGACACTTATGACAATTCAGAGCATTCGTATATGAATCTTGTTTTAAGTTATACACAATAGCCTCATTTATAAACGAATCTAGCTTAAATAACCCACAACTTCAATTATATAACGAATGTTTATCATGTTTAATAACTGCCAATTCTAAAATATTTCTTTTTAGCCAGGATTGTTGCAAACTCATGTGTTTTTGAATAGTGCATTTGATTTTCAAGCTGTTCTTATTGAACACTGATGTTGTGTTATTCTAACATCTAGAAGTTTGACAGTCTGTTCGACGTAAGATAACATAGTGTTGCGAGGAATTCTTGATCAACATACTCTTAACAGTCCGTGAATTCCTAAAAACAACTTCTATATTGAATCTCTTTAGGGCATTCGGCAGGACTGATCAATTCTCACTGTATGGCAAGACAAGCACATTCTTGGTCTGACGAGTTATTCTAGCTTCAGTCTTATGATAAATTTTCCTAGATGCCAGCAAAGCAGTTTCTACACACTCCTTAGGGTAACGTAATTTCATAGCAATATCAAAGATTTTCCTAATTTCTCATCAAGAAACTCAAGGCTACACACTCTGTAAGCTATTAAAAATAAAGTGAGAAAGGAACTTCCTTTTACTTTTGTTTCATGCTTTGAGTAGTAGTGGATACATGAACTCACGATCGTCGCCTTCCTATTTACTGTAAAATTTAGGTCCAAATAATTCGGTCAAACACACATGATGTCATCTATATATCTGTACCACTTACATTCACGGGGCAGGATATCTCTCAACAGCTTGGTCCCTTCAAACTCAAACCTACAATCAACCACACAAAATTAATAAACTCAATAATGTTCTTATCGAATGGCATGGGAAACTCACATAATTCTTCTTCTAGATATGGTAACAAATCAGGAACACACACACGGGCGAACAACGCTGTGACGTCAAAACTTACTAACGCAAAATCGTTAGACATTAAAATTTTGCAATTTGTCAGTGAGATCAACTTTTTATATTATTTTTTTTATTTTTGTATGTGGGCTTCCGAGATAATGCCATGCATTCACTTTAATATTTTTACTAACCATTTTGACAAGGCTTAAGTCGCCGACCGCACCGAGCTAATAATAGGTCTCGCTGGGCAACCGGGCTTATGGGTTTTAATCAAACCATACATACAAATCTTTGAGGACAATTCGGTTCCAACGGTCTGAGCAAAGCCCCATTACCTTGCCTTTGCAAATGTTGAACGATTACGATTCCGTGAGCCATGTTGAACACTTCCGGGGGTAGGTCCCCTTATTTTTACAGATTGCAAAAAGACTTGGCAAGGTCAACATAATTAATGCCAAAGCTTAATCCATATCCTAGCGATGTCTGTTTACCTGGAGAGGGTTTCGGGGGTCAACTCCCCCGCGGCTCGGTCTAAGACAAAGCCTCGTGGTGGATCAGAGTCAGATCAACCAGGCTGTTACTGCTGGCCGCACGCAAACTGACGTACGAACCACAGCCCGGTTGGTCAGGTACTGACTTTAGATGCTTGTCCCGTGCCTTCTTGAAGACAGCCAGGGGTCTATTGGCAATCCCCTTATGTATGCTGGGAGGCAGTTGAACAGTCTTGGGCCCCGGACACTTATTGTGTTGTCTCTCAGTGTACACGTGGCGCCCCTGCTTTTCATTGGGGGAATGTTGCATCTCCTGCCGAGTCTTTTGCTTTCATAGGGAGTGATTTTCGTGTGCAAGTTTGGTACTAATCCCTCTAGGATTTTCCAATTGTATATTATCATGTATCTGAGGTATGGAAGACAGCAAATGTAGTCCCAATTTTTAAAAAAGGGAGACAGACACGAAGCATTAAATTACAGACCAGTGTCACTGACGTGTACTGTTTGCAAAGTCATGGATAAGATTATCAAGAGAAGAGTGGTGGAGCACCTAAAAAGGAATGAGATTATAAATAACCAGCACGGGTTCAGAGATGGGAAATCCTTTGCCACTAACCTACTAGAGTTCTATGACAAGGTGACAGGAGTAAGACAAGAGAGAGAGAGGGGTAGGTAGATTGCGTTTTCTTGGTCTCTAAGAAGGCTTTAGACACAGTTCCACACAAGAGAATAGTGCAAAAGCTGGAGGACCAGGCAGGTATAACAGTGAAGGCACTGCAATGAATCAGAGAATACCTGACGGGAAGGCATCAGCGAGTCATGTTACGTGATGAGGTGTCAGAGTGGGCGCCTGTGACGAGAGCAGGGTTCCACAGGGGTCAGTCCTAGGACCATTGCTGTTTCTGGTATATGTGAATGACATGACGGAAGGAATAGACTCAGAAGTGTCGCTATTTGCAGACGATGTGAAGTTAATGAGAAGAATTCAGTCGGAGGAGGACAAGGCTACTGGCTCCTGGAGTTCAGCCCCAGCAAGTGCAAAGTCATGAAGATTGGGAAGGGCAACGAAGACTGCAGACAGAGACAGAAGCCAAAGACTACAAACCTCACTCAAGGAAAAAAACCTTGGAGTGTGTATAATATGCACCCATCTCTTGAGGCGCACATCAACGAAATAACTGCTGAAAATTAGACACATGTGCAACATCTGGGTATCTTTATTGTAGACGTTTCGCCATCCATTGGCTTTATCAATACAAATTCAAGGACATAATTGGAAGACAGAAGAACTATATACAAAAGATGAGGTAATCAGTCCCTCAGCCTTGGAGTTGGTGTGGAGAACACAGTAGTCGGGAAGAATCTGGAGCACAGGCAAGAAGGCTGGCGCTTTATATACTGACGTCAGGTTTCAAGGGACGGGTAGCAGATGAGGGCATAGTCACTGATAGGCGAGATTTCCCAATGGAAGTAGGTCATACCCGAGGGGCGGGTTAATGGTGGTAGCAGCAGTAGTAGTAGTCATGAAGGTTATGTAGATGTCCTCTGAACCAAGATTCCATGAGGCTGCAGCGTCTGACAAGTTGTACATGTATGGAATACAATAGTGACAATATCTTGTCGACATTGAATACCATTCATGTACAACTGGTGGTAGTGGTGAAAGTTCAGTGGTGGTGGTTGTTTTGGTAGTGGTGGTAGTTGTTGTGGTAGTGGTGGTAGTTGTTGTGGTAAGGGTAGTGGTGGTGGTTGTTGTGGTAGGGGTAGTGGTAGTGGTTGTTGTGGTAGGGGTGGTGGTGGTTGTGGTAATGTGATGGCAGTGGCGGTGATGGTTGTGGTGTTAGTAGTGGTGTTGGTGGTAGTGGTGGTGGTGGCGGAAGTGGCTGTGGGGGTGGTTGTGGTGGTACGGGTGGTGTTGGTGGTAGTGGTGGTGGTGGTGACGATGTTAGTGATGGTGGTCGAAGTGGTAATGGTTGTAGTGACAGTGGTGGTGGAAGTAGTGTCATTGGTAGTAGTGGTAGAGAAGGCTGTAGTAGTAGTAGTGATGGTAATGGCGAGGGTGGTGGTGGTTTTAATGGTGGTGGTGGTTGCAGTTTTACCGGGGGTGGTGGTAGTGTCGGGGGAGGTGAGTGATGGTGGTTGTTGGAGGTTGTAGTGGCGGGGTTGTAGATGGTGGTAGTGGAAAGAGTGGTGGTAGTGGCGGTGGTGGTAGTGGCGGAGGTGGTGGTGATGGTGGTGGTTGTAGTGGTAGTAGTAATGGTGGTGGTGGCAGAGGGGGGAGATGCGATGCTTCTCGTGTATATATAAGCCAGACTAACACTACTGGGGAACACTTGCTTGGAGCCGCCACCACGGGAAGTGAACCACTGTACTAACCTAATTGTGGTTGCAGAGGTCGAGACTCAGCTCCTGGCCCCGCCTCTTCATTGTCCGCTACTGTGTGAAGCACTGTGTGAACCACTGTATGACCACCTGCTCAAGGTATCGTCACTATCATATTTATATTAACATTCTCTGTCGTGAAGTCATACTCTGGGTAATAACCTGCTATCCTCCCACTTTTTATACTCTCGTGTTTCAAGATTTAAAATAGTGTAACAATATTCAAATTCTCTGATTTGCTACATAGATGTTTCGAGATTTTTCTGTATTACTTGATGATTAGTGCTTTTAATTTTATTAAACTTTATTCTAATCTCTTTAAGTAGAAATAAAAACTCATGTATGTATTGAAAATTTAAGTTTCCATTACAAATAAGTATCCATTACAAATTGTCTATATATTTTATGGTTCATATTAATTTAAATGATTGTATTCATATTTGTATTCGAGTTGTATATAATACACTCCCCTATGTGATAAACTATCAGTGAATCACTGCCACTGATTTTAAGTCGTCGTTGGAGGAAATATGTCCGGGAAACAATAGACGATGAAATGATCACTGAGATTCTTGCAGTTTCATTGATTCTGTGTTCAGAGGTTCTTGGTAATATTATTGTTATTTGAATATAATCTGTTTGTATTACGCGAGAAATGTATTCGACTCTATAACATCTGCTGCCATTGTTTCCCTGGTGATAAATATTATCTTGGGTGTTAGACCCTGACACTTGCTGCACTTCTTCTCCCACCCAGGATCAGGTATATGGGTCTTATTCCTCTTCTGTCGGGTCATTTCTAAGTCGAAAATGTTTTAGTACAAAACGCAATGTAAACGGGACATCAAAACCATTACTTTGCTAAAGTAATGTACAAATATGTTAACTTACGCACAAATACACATATAATGTTGATTAATTGTGTATAACACAATGTGCATAAGAGAAGCTTCGGATTAGACATTAAGAGTGTTCTTCGTTAATTTAACATTTTCCAAATTGAAAAGAATGGACTGTGGATTATTTATTTGGATTAAAACCTCTTTACTACACTGAGATAATTAATACTGCATGCCATCTGTAAACAATGAGCCAAGAATACTTTAGTTTCTATAATGTAAATTAAAATAAGTTCATAGCATATATTCACCTTATCATTAAAGATGCATGTAACTGTAGACATCCACTTATGGATACCATTATCCATAAATCTGGGATAGAAGTAAACTGTCGGTGTATACACAGGACAAGATACAAACCTTTGTGTGAGTGAGTGTAAGTTCGACATTAGATTAATTAGTTTGTTTCAAAGATAATCGCCTTTACGAGAGTCATTAAGGCTTCATGTATAACCTGTTCACCACCTGTCACGTATATTTTAATTCCTTAAATAGCGATTAAATTAAACTCTCATTGTATATACAATGACAGACATACAGCTCTTGGTAAATATAGTCTTGTGACCTTGGATTATAATGGTTGATTAACCGAGTACAAAACATCAATGGTAGTTGACTACATGACTGTCATTAAAGCTGAAATTAACCAGTTCACCAGCAGTTAAGAATGCATTAATTTTAGAAATAGAGATTAAATTTAGCACTCATTGTATTTACTCTTAATAAGTAACACCTCACGATACATTAGAATTAATAATTAATTGTTTTGAAAGTCTACAAACTGCATAATTCATTAAGGTATCGTCATTAGTCAAGAATAATTTAATTCGCAAAATAAATATTAAAGTAAACAGTTAGTCACTAATAGTTACACACCTCTCGGTGAATATATTCTTAGGCCTTAGATTAATTTTAAATAAACAAGTTATTAAAAAAATCATTCATATGAAGGTGTAAGAAACTTTTATTCTATTCTAGGCTTATTTCATAATAACTTTCATGTAAATGGAAATCTTAAAATATTTTCTTAAATAAAATATTACATATACAATTAAAATGAAATATTTCAGTGTTATACTTTACACAATTATTAATAGTTGTGTGTTGGTCCCTGCGTGATGCCAGAATAATAACCTCATGTCCCATAAGTGTAGACTCTCTTGAATTGAAGATATCAACGCTGAAGACTTAAATTCATTCAGAAGAGGCAATCAAAAGTTATGGTATGAAAGAGAAACTAAAGAAAAGAACATGAACAGTTGAGTATAATTTATAACGAAAAGACTTCACAAGGTTTTCAGAAGTGGTTCAAGGACCTGTTTTTAGAGTTCAACTCACACAAGTGTAAGTTCATGCAAATTAGAGAAGGTGAGAGTTGCCCAGACAAACAGAGAGGAACTTTCCATTTTTTCGAAGTACTATTCAAATAATATTCATCCATATCAAAATCAATAGACCGCTTGTCTACACTCAGGTCTACCAAATGTGCCAATTGGAGACTAAAGTTGACTTATGGTACTGAGGTTGGTTCTACTGATGTTGTTAGTGATCATGGTGATGCTGTTTATCCTGCTGGTGGTGATGGCGGTGGTGCTGGCAATGGCGCTCCTGCTGGTGGTGATGGCGGTGGTGCTGGCAATGGCGCTCCTGCTGGTGGTGATGGAGGTGGCGCTGGCAATGGCGCTCCTGCTGGTGGTGATGACGGTTGTTCTGGCAATGGCGCTCCTGCTGGTGGTGATGGCGGTGGTGCTGGAAATGGCGCTCCTTCTGGTGGTGCTGGCGGTGGTGCTGGCAATGGCGCTCCTGCTGGTGGTGATGGCGGTGGTGCTGTTAATGGCTCTCCTGCTGGTGGTGATGGCGGTGGTGCTGGCAATGGCGCTCCTGCTGGTGGTGCTGGCGGTGGTGCTGGCAATGGCGCTCCTGCTGGTGGTGATGGCGGTGGTGCTGGCAATGGCGCTCCTGCTGGTGTAGAGTGTGACCATACTGAAAATGGTTTTTGTTCTTCTACTGCTATTTCTGTTTCTATTATTATTAGTTTTTTTTGAGAATTGTTTTGAAGGGGCCCATGCTACTTTTGTGACTGCCTCCTGGCTGTCAAATTGATAATAATTCCACTTCTGTTGTTCGTTTAACTTTTCATGGAAGTGAGTATTAATTGTGTTGCAGCACCACTGTTAGCATTGTTATTGTTTTTTCTAGTGTTGATGACAGTATTCGTGACTGTGACTGTGTTTTTTATGGTGGACATTAAGAAGGAAACTGTTATGCTCCTGACTGTTATTGATGTTGGGTTGTGGGTCAGAAGACTGGAAAGAAGGTAGTTATAATGCTCCTGTTGTTGCTGCAGACTCTGTTGCTTCTGCTGCACCTAGTACTACCATTATTGATGTTGCTGCTGATATACATTCTCCTCGCTCTTCTCTTTGTAGGCATTGCTCTTCCTATTCCTCATTATCCTCTTGTTCTTTTCCCTGATGCTACTGCTTTTCTTTCCAGCTGTTTTTTTCTCCTGCTTGTATTTCTGCTCCTGCTGATGATTTAGTTTCTGGTGAAGAAATTTTTGCTTCTAATTCTCCTGCTGCAGCTACACCTCCACATTCTCCTCCCTCTCTGCTCCACTCCCGTCCTGCTGTTCCTGCTGCTGTTCCTGCTGTTCCTGCTGCTGCTGCTGCTGCTCTTGTTAATGTTGAAACCGTTTTTGATACTTGTTACAAAATACGATGTCCATACAGTATAGACATCTCCAGAGAATACTAGAAGGTCAGCATATTGATCCCCCCTCTAGAATCTAGTCTGTTTCTGGTTTTGTAACAGTTTGTCAGAATATGATCGAGTCCAGTTATCCCTTAAATTGAGGGAAATATTAATAGTGTTTTGGTATCACAACTGGATGATAATACAAAAACGAAATAAAATTTGAGATCTTTAATAACAAAGGTGTCTAGGTGGGCAATATCAAAGTAAATAAGTTTGATATAATTTAGGATATAGGCTTTTCTTGTAATTCAATATTAATTTGTACATATAGTAATAAAGTGCTGAGGGCACATTTTGTAAGAGTACGACTCTCAAGTACCGTCTGGTACGTTGATATCAACTATAAGAATAATATTAGTATAGTGTGTGAGAATGTGTATGTGCTCAAAGTGGTCGTTATGTTAGACTTAAACAGTGACTTACAAGAAGTCCACAAATCTGTCTTCTTGACTTCAAGGTAATCAGTCAAGCAGCTTTCTGCAACAATAAGACGAACCATACGCCAAACAGCAATAATAATATCTTTATTTACTACAAGTACATGTACATGGTATGCAGGTTTAGCTGACATCAATGACATACTACTAATTTGCCCTTGTTATGCAGAGCATTTCGGGCAAATTAGGTCCTTGTCCCAGGATGCAACCCACACCAGTTGACTAACTCCTAGGTACCCATTTTACTGATGGATGACCATAGACAACTGATGTAAAGAAACACGCCCAATGTTTCTACCCTCGCTGGGAATCGAACGCAGACCCTCGCTGTGTGAAGCGAGAGCTTTAGCCACCAGGCTACGGGGCAGCAGCACAGCGTCAGGAACAAGGAGACAAAATAACGATCCTAACTGGGGAAGTCCTACCTTCAACGATGAGAGTTGAAGGTAGGACTCAGGCAGGGAGAAGAGACGGGGAGGGGAAGGGGAAGCGACAATTTACCCCAAGAAGCCAGGGAAGCAGTGGTACAGAGAGTTTAATCTATTTAACCAAACACTGATATTCCAGGTGGGTGAAACAAAAGTGCTCGCAGTATTATCAAGAAATGGGATGCATTATCCACGTATGCTTTAGCCAAAAAAAAAGACAGATGTTGTCACTCTATTTTAATCTTGGTTTTGCCGCCCCTATAAAAAACACGCAACTTACTCTGGCTGAATACACATTTTTAATAAGGCTTTCACTCAGAAGAAAAGTTGTGTAATGTATCTTTGTGTAAAAAAATAAACTGCTTGATTCAGTGTATTACATAGTCATACCCTACATAGTAGGATATGACTCTCTATGTAGATATTCAAGCTGAGAGAAAAAAAAAATATACAGTGTAATATATCGTCCCACCAAACAAAATCATGCCCATTTCCTAAACGAAATTAACGCACTTTGTATGAACAAAGAGTCAATATTCATTAGTGACATTAATGTTCCAAACATAAATTGGAACAAAATATTGGAAGATTAGGAAGCCACAGACTCATCATCACAGAGGAGTGACAGTTTCAAGCCTTCACTTGGCCTACTCGAGGTAAAAATATGTTAGATCTTTTTCTGACAACAGATTGTGAATATATTCAGTAATGGAGATAAAACAAAAATTAGGGAACAATGATCACATCCATTGATTGATAATAAACACAGACTCTAGGATCCCCCCAAAAAATACTATGAAAGTTCTCACTTACAGAGGGCTAACTTTCATAAGATGCACTGAGATAGTATTAGTTACGTTAAGTGGATCAAACAGCTAAATGCATATAATGTAGAGAAAATGTAAATCAAATTTTAAAGAAAAATTTTAAGTTTCGGGAACAGTCAAATACCAAGAAAGATAAAACGTCAAAAAATGAAATACAACTAATAGTTGAGACAATAGGGAAAAAAATAATTTAAATTGACTGGTAATTTCGAAGATCAGACTAACCACATAACATAACAGACAGAAATCAAGAATTACTCCAAATAACAAAGGAAATTCGAAGGTGTGCTTAAAACTCTGTCAGGTCACATGTCAAGTTAAATTTTTGAGTGACATATCATGCATAGCTTAATTCCTCACAAATTCTATTAATTATAAATTAATGTAAGATATATAACCCTAATTAAATGTTCATATTCAATCAATATTATTTTTTTATGAATTTGGATTCGATTATATGTATTTCTCTCAACCATAGATCTGCTTGATACAACTTTCTCGGCGTTTTGAAAATCAGTTGGATGGTAAAAATCTCTCACATGAATAAACAGAGCATTAGACACTTGTCCAATTCTAATGTTATATTTATGAAGTTGTTATCTTATTTCAAGATTTTTTACAGTTTGACCATAATAAATTTTATTGCATTGTTACAGGGAATCTTGTAGGCAAAGCCATCAGCATTTTTTGGGGAATTCTTAATTAAATTATTCTTTTTACTGTATCAAGATTTTTAAAAACTTTCATTTTAAAATTCTTAAGAAGGAAGGTATATCCAGAAGGTTTGTTCATGGTAGGGGAACAAACAACATATTCTAAGTTGTCATTTAACAAATTGCAAAATGCATTTCTGGTAATTTTAAAAACTTTGCTAATTAAAATTTAGGGGTATTTTAGATCATTTAATGTTTCATAAATCTTAAAAATTTCTTCATCTATGAACTCTGGGCTGCAAATACGCAAAGTTCTCAAAAACATGGATGAAAATGCAGAAAGTTTAACTCTATCATGATGTGATGAATAACAGTGGATATAGGAGAAACTATTTTTAATTTAAATTCAGGTCTATAGATGAGAAAAATCAAATCAAATCAAGTTTCATAAAAAATAGTATGAATTTTTACATGAATATTAGTTCAGGGATCTATAAATTAGATTCATATACAATTAATATAATTTGTGAGGAATTTAAGCTATGCATGAAATGTCACTCAAAAAATTCCTTAACATGTGAGCTGATAAAATTTTAACTTCAGTCCCATAACAAGTATGCTGACTCAGGTGTAAGCTCTTTTTTGAGAAATATCAGCTTTGTAAGCCTTCTGCTATCCTATTATTTTTACAGATACAGTGGACCCTCGGTTTTCGTTCACCTCCAAACTCGAACAATTATGTAAGTGTATTTTTGTAAGAGCTTTTGTAAGTGCATTTTTGGGGTTCTGAAACGACTAATCTAATTTACATTTGACCTTATGGAAACAAATTCGTTCGGTAACGACACTCAAACAGCATTCTGGAAATAATTTTCAACGAAAACCGAGGGTCCACTGTAGTTGATAATGTGAATGTGAGAAATCACGAAATCGCTTAGAATTTCACTATTTTTCAGAGTGGTTATTTTGCATATATATATATATATATATATATATATATATATATATATATATATATATATATATATATATATATATATATATATATATATATATATATATATATATATAATATATATATATATATATATATATATATATA
Source organism: Cherax destructor (assembly GCA_009830355.1). Taxonomy (NCBI): domain Eukaryota; kingdom Metazoa; phylum Arthropoda; class Malacostraca; order Decapoda; family Parastacidae; genus Cherax; species Cherax destructor. The sequence goes on along the minus strand of WNWK01008034.1, from coordinate 28,541 downwards.
TATATATATATATATATATATATATATATATATATATATATATATATATATATATATATATATATATATATATATATATATGTATATGTCGTGCCGATTAGGTAAAACTTGCGATTTTGGCTTAAATAGCAACCCTCACCTTGCCATATAAGACAAGTGAAAATTTGTGTATGCAATAATTTGCCAAAATCATTCTGAACGTAACGAGAAAAATATATTTCATTGTGTTTGTTTATTATTAAATTAATGTTAACGTATCTAAAATATATTTAGTTGGGTTAGGCTAAATTAAATTGCGCTTGTTGTAATAAGGTTAGGTAGGTTTTCAAAGTTTCTCTTGGTACAAAATTATAAATTCTTACATAAACATAAATGAAAAAATATATCTTTAAACGTATAAGAGAAATTTTTAGAAAGGACTTAATTTTAAATGAGTTCTTGCTAATTGACCAGTTTTACCTAATCGGCACGACATATATATATATATATATATATATATATATATATATATATATATATATATATATATATATATATATTTTATTTTATTTTTTATTAACACATCGGCCGATTCCCACCAAGGCAGGGTGGCCCGAAAAAGAAAAACTTTCATCATCATTCACTCCATCACTGTCTTGCCAGAAGGGTGCTTTACACTACAGTTATAAAACTGCAACATTAACACCCCTCCTTCAGAGTGCCGGCACTGTACTTCCCATCTCCAGAACTCAAGTCCGGCCTGCCGGTTTCCTGAATCCCTTCATAAATGTTACTTTGCTCACACTCCAACAGCACGTCAAGTATTAAAAAACCATATGCCTCCATTCACTCCTATCAAATACGCTCACACATGCTTGCTGGAAGTCCAAGCCCCTCGCACACAAAACTTCCTTTACCCCCTCCCTCCAACCTTTCCTAGGCCGACCCCTACCCCGCCTTCCCTCCACTACAGATTTATACACTCTCGAAGTCACTCTGTCTCGTTCCATTCTCTCTACATGTCCAAACCACCTCAACAACCCCTCCTCAGCTCTCTGGACA